>VDFB02032033.1:0-20750 GCA_007258455.2 Sequoia sempervirens
CTATCTCACCCAACCAAGTATGAACAAACCTCATTTGGGTCAATTTCTTACCTAGAGCTTTGGAAACGCCCATGTGAAGTAGAATTGGAAGGAACATTGTCGGAACCTCTATGTTGGCAAGCTCTATGTGGTATGCATTCAGGAATTATGGACCCAACACACATTTAGTGGCCACCAAAATGAGCGGATGAGAGGAGTGGAGAAGGCCCTGCAGCTGCTTATCTATGATTTCCCCATGGAAGGCCTACATTTGCTTGGTTGTTTCTAAGGACAGTGGCGTCTCCATGGCTTTCTTTTCGTCGCACCTTCCAGAAATTTCTACTTGATACTTGTTTGGATCCTTTGTGATGTGGAGGAGGCTATTAGGGATTTTAAAACAACTTGCATACTGGCAAATAAACACCAATGTACCTGGCACTGCCATCACCCGAGTCAAATGCAACTTCAGAAATGAGTACTCAACACCCAGTGTGAATTAATGCAAAAGTCATTGGACATATGAAAGAATCATTTTCATTATTTATCATTTTTGATAATGATAGTAGCTAGATCATAATACTTGACAAGGATGATGAAGGAGTGACCTCACCATCCAAAGTTTGAGGGTCACCAAAGTAACATCCAGTGCCAAAATATTAGCCTAGTTAGACATCCTTCTATTTCCTAGCTGGTCTGAGCTGAGGCAGCTTTTGCCAACTCACGTGCTTCGGAGTTTCCTTCTCTATTATATATAATGTATATTATATTATATTATATTATTTATTTATTTTAATTATAACACAAAAGTATATACGTTGCACAACAAATATCCATTTTTTCTTTTATATTATTTTAATATATAGTCAGCGATTTTTTCAAATGTATAATATGAAAATATAATATATATTATATATTATATTATTTTAGCAGAGTTGGTCTAAGTCTCAGGTTTTCTCCCCGAGGTCTTGGGTTCAACTCCCTGGCCTGTGACTTACCCTGCTGCACACACTTGGGGAATGTGTTGGTTACCACGTGGCCCCAGGGCTAGTCTCGCCTTAATCTCACCTTGTAAAGGGAACCCATTAGGCTTGAGTCGCTGAGGATACCCTATGGATAACAATATATATTATTATATAATATATAATAAAATATATATTATAATATAATATACATTATATTATGTATAATATATATTATATAATAAATTTAATAAATTTAATATTATAATAAAATATATTATTATAATATATTAAATATATTATGATAATATATTAAATATATTATGATAATATATTAAATTAATAAACACTAACTTATAATTTTTTTTCATTTATTGCATATATGATAAATATATTAAAAAATATTATAATATTTAAAATAAAATAATTGGTCAAGTCAAACCCAACACAATTATAAAGACTGGCTTAAACAAAATGGGTATTGTACTTGGGCCTACAAAAAGTGAAAGGTGTGAATTTCGCATTTTTGGACATGTTAAAAATGCCTTTTTTTCACATCACCACTTTTTGGACCCCATGATCTTGCATAGACCCTTGTCAAGTTGCAAAGTTAACATTTAAAGTGCAAGAATGAAGAATTGAAGCTACAAAATTAAGTACAGGTTTTCGGGAGTTGACTAGGAATCTGAGAGTGCAAACATCAAGGAAATAACCCATATCATAGTTTTAGAAACCCTAGCAGGGACCCATTTTCCACTAAATGTGAATGAGTCCTTTGTGCCCTAAAAATAGGCTTCTTTCAGCAAGGTACACACCTCTTTGAGCTTTAAAAACTTGCCTCATAGTTTCTATAATAGTTAGGTATCATTACTGATTGTTATTTGCATCTTTTGGCTCTCATAATTGCATGTGTTTTTTGTGGGAAAACTAAGTGGTTCATCATCTTGTTGATTCATTTTGGTGAACCCTATTTTCCACTTAATCACTAGGCTTGTCTTTATTTTATTTTTCATGTTTCTTTTATGTGATTGCATGTGTGCAATGTGATCTCACGTACTATTTTGTTTGATATATCTCTCTTTGTGAATTCCTCTATATGTATCTAAATTATTGTTTATGTCATAAACATTTTATCTTTTGTTTGTCTTATGTTTTCCTTTTAGGGACATGAAACAAGGCGTCGAGACATTTATGTTTCTCCATGTTGACCCAAAATATTTTCCTTTATCTTTTCTTTGTCTTTTGTTTTCCTTTTGGGAATGATGCAAGGTGTCAAGATAGTTAGGTCTCTTCCATGTTGACTCAAAAGTTTTTCCTTTGTCTTGGCTCTCTTTGTGTCATTCTTCTTGTTCCATGAGTATTTGGGGAATGATGATAGTTTTGAGCTCTCTAAAAACATTGTAGCAAAGACATACTAAACCCAAATCCATGGATCCCTTATGCGATTTTGGGATTTCATTAATGGGGAAACCCACTTTCATGACGTAGCTTCATTTTGAAACATATGACTTGGCATAGGGCTTTCCAAAAAATATCTCATTTCCTCTTTATTGTTAGCATTGATCATTTGCTACTTTAAAGTAATTACTCATAGCATGGTGTTTAGAAATTTCTTAAAGTGGAGGCATACATTGGCATTATTCTTTTGTATTTTACAATTCATGTTTCATATTTGTGTAGTCTTATTACTTCATGTGATGCATCTTTCACTATGTGTTGATTTTGGGTGTGATTTCCATCAAGAGTGTGATCGCTCTTACCATATTATATTCCTCTTAGTGTCTTGATTTGACACACTACATCCCCTAAGATGTGAATCTTCTATTCTTCAATTGGTCCTCTCTTGGAGACATTAGGCATGATCTTCCCTAAGTTGAGACCTTACATGAACTAAGAAAAAATCCTTTGAATGTACCTTACACTATTTTTCATTTTATAATAATTGTTATGGCCACCTTGCATAACACACTTGTGGGGCCAACTTGTTTATTCATGGGTGTTAGCATATGAAGTTTTTCTTGCCTTATGGATCTTTTTGTTCATGTTGTGTGGTGCCTTATCAAATTTATTAGGGGGTATAGCTTTGGTATGGTTAGTGTATGGGATTCAAACTTAGGTGTAGCTTTCCCATAACCACTTTCTTGTCTGGGTGAGCGCATACTAGCCGCATCTATATGTGTCTCTGGGGGCTCACCTACTAGATGGCTTGAGGTTCCACTAGCTCTTGTGAGTGTGTGTTTGGTTTTCATATTGGACATCATGTTCCACTTGTAATTTTTTTTGGACAAATATCTTAGATCTTATCCACATTGCATTGGACAAACGATTGAGGCTCTATCCACCACTTTCTTTCTTTTTCTTTTTTTTTTTTGGCAACGTATGCTTGTATCTTTTTTTCACTTCATATATTGTTTACATGTGTGTTCTTTTGTTCCTATGTTTGTTTTCCATAGGATCTTGATCCTGGGGGCTTGCAATTGCACAACCCTCTTGATCATTGTCATCCTATCTCACTAGCATTGGTACATTTGGACCCTTCTTGATGCAAGTTTGTCTACCTTAGTGTGAGTTTGAAGCAAGTTCCTCCTCTCACTAAAGTGGTGGCTAAATTTAGTGTATAAAAATGTATCCTTTTACATTTTCACACTTGTTTGGGTCTTCCTTACTAAAATTGGGCTTCTTTATGCCTTATTTAATGCATTTCTTTGAGGATAATCTTGAAACTTAACTAATGACCATTCATAATTCTTTTTTTTTTGTTGTGTTTTCCATATCTAATGATTTTAGACTCATACACCACCATGGGCGTATGGGTCCCACCTAAGTTTTAGGGTATGATCCTGAATATTGCTTAAAACTTAACATTTCTTGAAATTTGTGTCCCAAGCTTAGGATACTAGGACTCATATGCCCCAATTGGTTTATGACTCCCACTTTAACTTGGACCAATTTTGAATTCAATTCTTGCTGAGATTTTATTCTCCTAGATCTAATGTCGGCTTGTAGTGTTATAATTTTGGGAAATTTGACATAAATAAGTATAAATACAAGGTTATTTCACATATTCTCTACTAAAAAATCAAGTATTCAAGCATTATAGAAAATTTATGATCAAGGGAGCATTCAAGAGCTGATTATCAAGCATTATGTCAAAGTAATCATGCATCATGTGTAATTTTTAGCTAACATTTGTGATGTAGGTTTTTATGATTCAAGCAAGAATAAGAGTCAAGATTAATAACATACAATCATGACTCAAGATCCACATTCATGCTAGCCATTTCATACAAGATTGCAGCCTTTATTCCAATGGTTTGGTGAGTTGCAACATTACATTTGTTCATTCTTCATTCCTTCATTCTATTTCATTTCATTTCAAGGTTTGATTACCAAAATGAGGTTTGACCAAGGCAAACCCCTATCCACTAGCAAAACAACATTTTTCTCCTTCTACATGTGTGATTGTAGATCTAGGTGTTTTGAGGCTTGAAGATCCTTTGAAGACAAGATTGAATGATTGAAGAAAGTTGTCAAAGTTGTCAAGAAGTTGTCATCTTCATGGAAAGTCACCTACAGGCCATAATTCAAAGTTTTAGACTCAGAGATTGGATAGGAGAGAAGCTACAAAATATCATTAGAGGATACCAAAGTTTCATACAAACCCTAATATTGGAACTAAATCGACACCTTGGGCATATGAGTCCTAGTATACCACTTTTCAGTCATTTCTTGTAGATCTTGGTTTACCAGTTGCAAATTCCAGATTCAACCTGAAACCCTAAATTGGGACTAAATTACCCAATTTGGCATATGATTCCTAGTTCACATAAAATTCATAATTTTAGGTTTGAATACTTTGTTTCATGCATCTCCAATCTTCTAGGTACTTCTCCGTTTATCAATAGTTTACTATTTTGATTTTAAGTTTCATTTATTAGGTTACATAGTTAGATTTGCATCACTTGCATTTCCTTCTTTCTAAGCATTTGCTTAATGGTGAACCCCCTTTTAATCACACCGAAGGAGACCTTGTAACAATCTCTTTTCCTAGTTAGATCATTAGGTTGAGATCTCTAGGGTTTCCTTGAATGAACTAATATTGAAATAGGAGGGCCTCCCTTATGTGTTCCATCTCCTAAAGGTGGATCACTCTATTTCCTTCGGTCCATCTTTAACATTTGGGTCCCAGATAAGAAGGGGGACACATTCACCCTTGGGTGAATGGTTCTTGGCCCAAATTTCAAGGACACACTTCATCGAGGGAAATTTAGTGGTAGTTTAAATTTTTTCAATGCTTGTTTTAGTGTCAAAAAAATAATACAAATGGGCCTGAAAATGTATAATAAAGGGAATTAGGGCCTATTTAGGAAGGGTTGAAAATTCCTAAATAAAAAAGGTCACTAAAATAGGTTCAAACTAATTATGAAATTATACTATCACCTACAAGGGAGTATAATTTCCTATGCTACACTTCCCTTAGGTCAAACAATATATCTCATAACAAATATTGTGCTACAATTTAAAAAAAAATTAAAAAAATATAATTCATAGATCATGAATTCAAAATTTTTTAAGAACCATCTAAATCTAAATTAAATTCAACTTATTGAAGCATAAATTAGAATAATTTAAATTTCTACAAGATGTTCAATCTATCTAGTAAAGGTCTTTAAGGTCCACCCAAGACACATTCTTACTTGGGTCTCGAGTATTCCTATGTTAAAGTGTATAGATCTATAAGATAATATTGTGTCATATTGTAGGGTTTATATGTACCTGACATGAAATAATAACTTAAAATTATCTACACTATGTATGAGTACAAAAAAATATCTCCCACCATAATGAAAAGGAAAAAATATTAGAATCTCTCTAGATCATGAATTCTAAAAAAAAAAAACCCAATTTAAACTAAAATTTAATGAAGTTTATTTGAACTTCATAAATTAAATTTTGAAATTTATAGAACACACTTGTGATATAATAGACCTAAGACACCTAGTATCTACCTAAATAAATATTATGCCATACCAAATTGTTATCCATTTTTTATAACACATTCATTGGTTTATTTTTCTTTTCAATAACATGTAATATTTTCTCATGGTCATCTCTATCTAGTCTCCAATTGCAACATTTTCATGCATGTGGAAAAAGATGAAGATATAGACTGGTAAAAATTACTAGGTGACTATACTAATACACCATGTTTTGAGATTGGTAATAAATAAAATGAATCCCATTATGAATAATTTTGACTTGTTTGAGACATGTTCCTTGCACTCTAATTGACCATGTGGGAAAAAACACTCTACCACTTGTTTATGGTTTTATTAACTCCACCCTCTCTTATGCACATTGTAATAAGTAATAACTAATACCTTTTATGTTTCTAGCCTCTACTATGACTACAAAAAATATCCATCACCACAATGAAATGTAAAAAAATTAGAATTTTTCATGAGTTATAATTTTTAAGAACCAAATTAGAATTAAACTTGATCAACATATTAATTTTTTTTTAAATAAAAAATTACAAGAACTATGATAGATATGTAACTTTTCTAATCAATCTTGAAATGTGGTCATAATTAGTAGAAATCAAAGGAATTTATTCAAAGCTTTCTTCTTTGTCTTCATTGAATACATTTTAATAACAACTAGTGTCACCAAATTATATTCACAAGTATATCCATATTAGATTTTTCAATTCTCATATTCTTCCAATGTGTAATCACACCAAGAACACGATTAATCCCTAGTGCATAATGTCCATGTCTAATTATCTTTACTAATGATATAATATAAAGATCTTGTTTTCTCTACCCTCTTACATCCATGAATTTTTCTTTTATCTACACCTATAAATTTTATGTATATATGTCAAGCACAAATTACAATTATAATTTTATTGAAATTACAAAACTATAACCACAATATCTTAACCTAGAATACTCTATTTGGATATACATTCCTTTTGTAAGATGTGCCAAAATCACATGTGAAGTTATTTTTCCACCATTCAACATCATGAGCATTATTTATATGATCTACATGATAATTCATTTGATCTTTTTGCATAGCACATTTTATGCAAGATCATGCCCCATCATGTTCACCCTTTCCATACCCACAATTTAAGAAGTTCCAAATGTCTGCTACATATTTATGTTTATGAAATATAGAAACTTCATAAAATGTCCTTGATGATTTGAATTATGGCACACACACATCTAACCATACAAAATGTTTCTCAATTTTAACACCCTTTCTTGCCAAATATTCAAAAAAATTCTTAAAGAAATTGATGCAGTCATGGTCGATGTCCCTTACTAGGTAGCCCAAACATGCAAATACATAAAACTATAGACAAACAAATAAATAAAACCAACAACCTCAACCAAATATATCCACAATCAAAACAAGTTTTCAATTAATTTATTCATATACTTCAGGCTATTACATTCACCTTTCAAGTTATATTTTAGATTTACATAATAATAGAGTTTTCCTTTATCTCATGGACACTCCCTCTATTACATAATTCCTCTCTTTGGTTCCTTTAATCACCCTCCATATTTATTGGAGAATCATTTTTCTTATCTCTACTAATCCTTTGGTACTCTTCAATTTCACATTCCCTTTCCTAATTTGGCCATATTCCTTCGACAATCTTCTTCTTTTGATTTTATTTCTAAACCACTAAGAACTAATCCGTAGCCATCCATGAAGCTCCTTCACGACATCAAATTTTATCTTTTACAGTCTCCTTGTAGGAATTTTAATTATTTATAAACTACCACAACTGAATCATCCTTAGAAATGTTTTGCCTTCAAGTAATTTCAATCACTAGGAATTTCCTATCCATGACTTCATTTCTACTTCTTCCACGTCATATTTAGCAAAATTGAGCTTCTATGAAATCATTTTGGTATTTGTACATGTTCACAAAGTAGATATATCATGAAAACAATATGTTTTTTTTTAAAAGGGATGTTGGTGAAGTCTTGATGTCAATGATCAGTGAACCTAGAGGTTCACTAGTGTGAAGTTCCACCAAAATGAGAATCTTTCAATGAATAAAGAAGTTCATGAACTTAGATAAGTGTCAAAAAAAATTGTTGATAAAAAGATCTCCCATGAAGTTATTATTCTCATCAAATTCTCTAGTTTTGGTCATTTATAATTCAAAAAACCTTTGAACCTACAAATCTCTTGGTAAACTAAACAATTCACAAAGTGTCAAATATGTCAAAACTAAAAAATAACTTAGATAATTTTCTCGTCAATTCTCTTTCAATTGGGCAAGTCGTGTTGGAAAGGAACTATTTTGATAACTTGGTAGTTTCACAAAAACCAACCTTTGTTGAAAAACTATTTTAAACTCCACCAAAATAAATTAGCTAAATTGAATTAAATTTATCCTAAATAAAAATCACAAAATCAACTAAAAGCACACCGAAACTAAGCCAAAACTAAAAAAAATTGAAATATTTTTTGGAAATGCAAGATTCTAAATACTCCTTGGATGCTTCTGGATTAGACACCTTGGATAAGAAAATGTTTCTAGAGTTAGAAACACAAGGAATTTTTAAAGTGCATGGGATAGTAATCCCATGTTTATTATTGATCCATCTCTGCTCTTTTTCCATGAGAATTTTTGCACTTCTTCCCTTCTCTTCTTCTCCATTCTCAACACACAAATTACTTCTATCAGTGTTTTTTTGTAGGACTAAACTAAGGCTTCCATGAAAACTTATGTAACTTCTCAATTGTAATGTGGGATTCATCCTCTCAAAACATCCTCTCTCTTGAAAACCAATATTCTATCCACTCTTCCAATTTTTAATGTGCTCCTTAGGAATCTTCATAGTGCTATAGTCAACTTCCCCTATCTCCTTTATAATTTTTTATGCACTACAATAAACAATGTGACTAGTTTATTTTATTGGTTTCTCCTTTTCCTTCATGGAATTTAAAACATACTTCTTCCTATATTTCTTAATGTTGTACACATTATTTCTACCATCATAAATGGATTCCCTATCAAACTATCATGGTGTTCCTAAAAAAACATGATAGACATTCATTGACATCACATCACACAAAACTTTGTCCCTATAGGAACCAATTTTTAAACTATCTAAACATTGTTCATTGAAATTCAAATCATGTTGCATTTACAACCAAGAAACTTTATACGAACTCAAATGTTTACACTTTTTCAAACCTAGTTTCTCTACCATCTCCTCTAACACTAGGCTATTTTTAATACCACTATCTACAATTACTTTATATCACTTACCTCTAGACTTGCACACAATTCAAAAGAGACACCTTCTTTGGAATGGTTTATCCTTAGCCCACTTTGGTTTTGCTAGCACCCTCCTCAACATGCGAGATTCAAATTCTTCTAGTTCCTCACATTCTAGTGATGCTACACTCTCTTCATGCTCTTGTACCAAGTGTTTTCTTGTTGCACTCTTCTTTCTTCCCTCTTGTATTTGTGGATATTCATAAATCCTATGACTAGATTATCCACATTAGAAATACCTACAAAATAATCCCATACTATTGATACCACATCATCCTACTAAATACTCCCTACCATAGAATCCCCTACTACTGCTACCACATCATCTTACTGAATACCCCTTTCATTTTATTTTTCCCTACTTCAAAAACTTTCTTTCCTTTGTTGTTTATTCCTTTCCCTTTCTTGGTTACAAATATCCCTTTCCTTCTGGAATTATTATGTTATAATTTTAGTATCTTCTCCTTTTCCTTTAATGCATATCAATATGCCTCTTCAATTGAGATGATCTTCAACATGATCATCTTATCTTGAATGTTGAATCTCAACTGATTCATATACTTGGACACCATTTCTCAATCGATTTGATGTTGTCACAATATAATCACCATCATGTAAAATTCCTCAGTATATTCCTCTGCACTCATATCATTTTGTTTCAAGTTTTGTAGCTTTCATAATAAATTTGTCTCATAATCTCTAGGGATGAACTTAGCTTTCCATATATCAATCATTTGAATCCATCTAGTTATTCTTGGATTACCAGTTGCCATCATCTCTCTATAACTCATTCCACGATAATACAACATGACCCTTAAGATTTTTTTTGCTAAATTTTCTCTATGTGAGTATCTAATATCCTCTAAATGAAATTATTCTTATAACACTACTATCCAATCAATTAGCTCATATATATTTAATTTTATAGAGAAGTTAGGCACATCTATTCAATTAGTTTTTGTTATTTTGGAAAGGGCTCTAAAATCCCTTTCTTTTCCAACATCCTTTTGGCTATTAATTTTTTCTATCTCTTTCATCCACTTCACTCTCTTCACCACTTTCATGGTCCTCAACATTATTTGGGTCTCTTCTCAATCCAAAAAATAAATTTTGTAATTTGTTTCTCATATCCACATGTAGTTGCTCAAACATTTCTTCTAATCTAGGATTTCATCTCCTTGGGGACATATTTTCTATATTCTTGTAACAAACAAAAAATTATTTCAAATTTCAAGACTAACTCACCTTAACAAGCCTCATGTTCCACTCTACTCTTCTACACATACAAGACTCCTCACACACACCTATATCAAACTCACAAGCTTGGTGAACACGACTTATTTCATTTTTAATAACTTCACAACTTTCACCACCTTCCCTACAAGACCAACCTTTATCTAATAGCAATTGATGTATCCATGGCTAAGGTCCCTCACTGGGTATCCTAGACATGTAGCCACACAACACCATGGAAACACAAAGAAATAAATCCAACAACCTCAAGCAATTATATCAATAATCACAACATTTTTTCAATTTCTATATGCATATGCTTTAGGATATTACCTTCACTTTTTAGGTTAAATTTTTGAATTGTATTATAGTATATTAAGCATTTATCTCATGATCATCCCTCTATTACATTTCTCACTCTAGTTCCTCTAATCACCCTCTTTCTTTACTTGTGAATCATCCCTCTTATCTATGTCAATCCTTTGACATTCTTCAATTTTACATTATCTTTCCTAATTCAACCATCTTCCTTCAAAATTTGTATTCCTTTGATTCACTTTCTAAACCACAAATAACTCATCCTAAGATAGTCATGAACTCCCTTTGTAACATCAAATTTTCCCTTCTTTACTCTCCTCATAGGAAGTTGAACCATTTGTAAACTATCACAACAGAATCGCCCTCCAAGAAACATTTTTCCTTCAATGAATTTCAATCACCTATCATTCAAGACTTCATTTATACTTCTTCTATATCATTTTTGGTGAAATTGAGCTTCCATGAACTTATTTCAGTTTCTATAAAAGTTCATGAAATAGCAATATTTTTTAAATAGTCTTCTTTTGGAAACAACAGAAGTTAGCGAACTTGTGATGTTAGTGATTGGCGAACTTAGAGGTTTCCTAACTTGAAGTTTCACTGAAACAAGCCATTTTCAGGGTATGTGCAGGATCATCATGGAAAAAATAGGCCTTTAAGTGGCAAAAAATTTAGAAAAAAAACAAAGTTAGGCAACTTGACATAAAAATTTGAATAAGTTATCTATATTATTTCAAAAATATGTAAGAATAGAATTTGTAGCAAATTGAATGTAGTTTCTAAACTACTAGGTTTATTTATTTATTTTTTTAAAAATCCTATTTTGGTGAAAATTTGAAATTTCAATGCCGATAGTACTTAAATTTTAGGGAAAAATAAAGAAGTAGGTGTTTGTTTGACCACCCTAACCACAATAAAATGACAAGATTTTTTATAATATTTTAGATATAAGTAGAGGACTCATGTCCCGATGTGATGCATATTTTTTTGTAATTTTTTTCTAAGTAAATAATTAATTTTGAATTTTTTATTACAAATTTTAAAAAATATAAAAAATCAAATGTCTAACCACCTTAACTTGGTCAAAACTTCATGAAATTTAACTTTTTTTTTTAATCCTATAGTATGTGAATCATAGAATGTGATGCATGTTTCAGATTCAAAAAATGTGATATTGTTTGAAATCTATAGATGTTTTTCAATCAGCCTATCAATGAGGACTTTAGTCATAATTCAAATAGAAAATTAATAATAATTATTTATTAAATTCAAAGTAAAGCATAATTTATATTGGTGGAAAGTTGAGAATCTCCTCTAAAAACGCTTTTTATTTCATCAATTTTGGGTAAAGAAAAAGTCATCAGCCACATACCCTACACATACCCGTCATATCACCACTTTTTGGCCCATCATGATCCTACACATACCCTTCAGTAGACAGGAAGTTCATGAACATAGACAAGTGTTGAAATTTTTTTTTCAATAAAATGATGTTCCATGAACTACTTCTTCTCATCAAATTCTTCCTTTTCGGTGATTGGCTATTCAAAAAAACATTGAACCTGCAAACCTTTCTGTGATCTGAATAGTTTGCAAAATTTTAAATAGCCAAAACTAAAAATTAATGTAGACAAGTTTCTTATCAACACTTTGTCAATTGGGAAAATTGCACATTGGAAAGGAACTATTTTGGTGACTTGGAAGTTTGGTAAACCCTAATCTTTGTTGAAAATATATTTTAATCTCCACAAAAACAACACAACCAAATCAAATTAAATTTCTCTTGAAAAAAAACCACAAAACAATTGAAAGCACATCAAAATTGAGCCAAAACTAAAAAAAACTTGAACTTTTTTTGGGTGATGTAGGATTTCCCATACACCCTATATTCTCCTACATTAGCAATTTTCTACAAAATGTGTGTTATTCTCTTTACCATCACTAATATAAACACTATATTTTTTCTTAATGACTCATTGTTGTTATTTATTCTCAACATCATCCAAATCCATGTGTGCATGTCTATAACATACATGCACCATAGTAGTGACCTACTCTAAATAATAATATTGTATTTGAATTTATTTTTCATGTGTAAAAGAGTAATTTTTTGCAAATTTAAGTATATTGATAAAATTTCATTAGGTGAGAAACTATCTCTCAACAAATTAAACTCTTTACTTTTACATTTAGTAAAATTATTGTGTTTTATGTATTGGTGTGTCAATTTATAGAAAAGTTCCATAAACGTTCCCATAGGTAGCTCTTGTTCTATATTAAAAATTGTTTCCCAAATTTTGTATTTTGACACTTTATGTACTTTTAACTCTTACAATTTAGCATTTTAGTCATGTCATTATCTTCATTTATCAAAGGTAATTTAGTTGAATTTCCACATGTTTTATTTAAAGTCCTTTTATTCATTTGATTGAACCATCTACATCATCATTAAATTTATCACATAATTAATGGAATTTATGAACTAACTTACCCATGAGGCGCATTTATAAAATCATCACCTTCTTCTAGGAACTTCTTATACACTAGATAAATCAAATTCAATATGGTGGTGTCAACAAAATATTTCAAAAACTTTGTCTAGTTTCACATACCATGGCCTCAATATTTGAAATATTATTTTCTCAATATTTATGAGGATTAACATCACAAAATTTAATGTACATCTCATGTTGTGTTATTTCTAACCATTTTTTGTATGCAATTCATCATCAGTTGGCACAATCATGTGTTCAAGAACATCTCTACTATTTGATGAAGGATATTTATGATCATTCCAAAAGTTAGAGATCAAATTTCTAACACCATCATTAATCTTGTCAAAATGAGGACCCCTGCACCTTAATTCCCAATTTACTTCTTTAGTAATATCATCCAAAACCTTTCTTTAGTACTTGAAGGTGAAGAGAGTTGATGCTTTATTGGTATTTTTGGACTTACAATAGAGGTCAACATAACTCTTCTTTAGATTCTCTTATCAAATGATCAATATTTTTTACCAATGGAATTGAAACCTTTTGTAACATTTTAAACAATATCTTATTCTAGGTGTCTTTTCCAATTTTTTGTGAAATATTCACCCTACAATTGTAATGAATCTCTCATCACAAGTAAGTATACTTGATAATAGTTGGAATTAACCAAGTGCATCATGCATTTTAAATTTCTCAATTATTTCATTTGAAGTTCTATTTAATGACTCCTTACTAGTTATACTTGGTTTTTTAACAAAAAATTTCAACCTCTTTATCAATAACAAATAAATGATGTATATTTCTATAATAAATATTTCTCTTGACCTCTTTGATTAGGCTTTGTAATGATAGAAAATGGTATGCCTTTTCCTTTCTTAATTTGGGAATAATTAATGATAAATTGGACTTGATATCGCCTACAACAACAAAGTGTACACACTTGAGGCTAATCCTAAGCCTTATAGTGTTTTACAACTTGAGAAAAACAAAGAGAACCCCTTGAAAACATTAACACCAACTACACAAGTAGAACTTATGCAATAAAAATACAAAGAAAAACACATTGAAGAAGTCACAAAGCTATTAGAAGATGATTGGGGTTCTTTAGATTTCACACCAAAATTCATAGGGGAATAAAAGATCATACACAAAGATTCTGAAAAGGGAAAAGAAAAAGTGGAATTTTCAACACAAAATTCAAAAAACCCTTCAAAAGCATCCACCTCAACCACTTTAGAACAAACAACAACAAATTGCATAACAAACTTTGATGAAATTAATTACGAGCAACCACAAAATCCAAAAGAGTTGAAGAATATTTATGGAAAGGGTTACGAGCTTATGAAACAACTTGGATATAGTGGAAAAGGATGTGGTGCTAGAGAACAAGGTATTTTTGTCCCTATAGAGCCTCACACACAAGAAAATACTAGTGGTCTTGGTTATTTTCCCTCAAAAGATATCAACACTATCACAAAACATCCTTCTAAGCTAAATTTAACATTAGTGGACTAGTTCGAAGAGGAGAACAAGGGTCAAGATGAGGAGGATACTAAGAAGAAGAGAGCTAATCTAGACCCTTTGAAGGTAAATCCCCTTTTCGAGGAATTTTATTACCTCAATGATGATTCTACCTCTATGTTTGAGTTGCTAGATGTGGCTAGGGCTAGGGCCACTGGAACTTTTAAGTTAGCTAAGTGGACTCTTTAGGAGTTTAATAAGATTAACATTAAAATTATAGGTTTGAAGGAGAATCTAAAGAATGTTCCAAAAGGTTTGGTGTTGGACATTCTAATTGACAGAATTGTGGACCTTGAGGGATCTTTCCTTGACTTCAAATCTCTGTGTGAAGATCGATTGGTTGGTTTGGAAGCCAAGGTATTGGGAACGAATGCATATATAAAGAGGCTTCTTCATGTTTGTCACGTCTCTATGAAGAATAGTGTAGACTCTTTGGAAGTCCTATTTTGAAATATAAGTGAGCTCAGGGAGGACCAAGTTTATTTTTCTAAGTTAATGGAGAAAGAGAACTCAATCAAAGGAAAAGGAAAAAATGGTGCAAAAGATGATGAAAAGGGCACTATTGTTAGAGGGTCAACTGAATGGAAAAATTCCTTTGAGGCTGGGAAGGAGCTGCTGGACATGACCAAAATGCATAGAAGCCAAGAGCTTGAGGTGGCCAACACCTTGAGCAATATGAATTAGTGTATGGTCTTCTTCTTAGTTGTTGTCTATTTCTTGTTGGGTCTCAGTTTATTTCTTGTTGTTTTGTTGTTTTGATGTTTTTGAGTGTTGTTGTTAGCTTACTATTTTATCTCTCGTTCAACACCATTTTCTATCTTGTTTTTGGGTTTCTGTATGCTGCTAGTTTCACTTCGAAGTAGTTTTTTAGCAGCATTTCATATCTTTAGTTGTAAAGGGTTTCGAGTCCCTTCAAAACCTATTTTTCCCATATAATAAAAAAATTAGTGCATCCTGAACTGATAGAAACTAGAGGTCTTGATTGTCATCCTTTGCAAGAAACAAAACAAACAAAGAAATCTTCACTTAATGTCAATATCATCTCATGAAACACTAATGATTTGAATTCATTAGATTTTACACCCTCATATAAAGGAGAGAACAAAATCTCACAATCTAAAGAGTCTTGTGTAGGTATGAAACCTTGTACTAAGCAAGAGATATGGGTATGTGCAGGATCATCATGGAAAAAGCAGGCCCTTAAGTGGCAAAAAATTTAGAAAAATCAGAAATAGGCAACTTGATGTAAAATTTTGAATAAGTTATCTATATTATTTCAAAAATATGTAATAATAGAATCTATAGAAAATTGAATGTAGTTTCTAAACTACTAGGTTTAAAAATAAATAAAAATCTATTTGGTGAAAAATTGAAATTTCAATGCAGTAGTACTTCAATTTCAGGGAAAAAATAAGAAGTAGGTGTCTATCTAGCCACCCTAACCACAATAAAATGATAATATTTTTATAATATTTTAGACATAAGTAGGGATATGTCAAGATGCTTGATGCATATTTTGTAATTTTCCAAGTAAATAATTAATTATGAATTTTTATTACAATTTTTAAAAATATAAAAACTTCAGTATGTTTGACCATAACTTGGTCAAAACTTCATGAAAATTCATTTTTTTCTTTTTTAATCTATAGTATGTGAAGTATAATGTGATGCATGTTTTGGATTCAAAAATGTGATCTTGTTTGAAAGTTATAGATGTTTTTCAATAGAGAGGCCTATCAATCGACACTTTAGTGAAGTAATTCAAATAGAAAATAAATAATAATTATTTATTAAATTCAAAGTAAAGCATAATTTATATTGGTGGAAATCTGAGAATCTCCTTTAAAAACCCTTTTCATTTCATCAATTTTGGGTAAAAAAAGTCATCAACCACATACCCTACAAATACCCATCATATTGCCACTTTTTAGCCCATCATGATCCTGCACATACCCATATATTTGTCATAAAATAGTGAAACATCTTCCACTATTGGCCAAGCCAGTATCTTGTTGAGACTCCTCCAAGATTGTTTGATCTCCCTCCCTCTTAGAACATGAAATAAATTTTACTACAAGAGGTAATTTTGTGCATATCATAGTGTTAATGGTCATTCTACTAATGAATGTAAGGCTTTAAGTGACAAAATTCAACATATATCAGGGATTGTGGTGCTCTTCCTTTGTTGAATCACCTAATTCCTCTAATTGATACTTACTTTCATCCTATTCGACTCATCCTTGTCCTGGACTAAGTGGGGGCAAGGGGTTAAGTAGCCTTGTTCTCATATGTCACTTGTTGTTGTCTCTTTTGGAAAGTTGATCACCTTTCATGTACATATAAGAGAAAGCTTGGGATACATGGAAAACATGCCTTAAGTTGACTTGCATGTGACATACTTATTCATGATGTAGTTCGATTTAGAAACATATGACTTGCATAGGGATTTGCAAATAAGCTCTCATGTCTTCTTCTACTTTAAAAAAAATTCTCACAACAATGGTGTTAGCAACCACTTTAAAGTGGGGGCATATATCGACACTCATATTTAATTGTGCAAATTTTTTGATACTTGTGATGTGCTCTTTTCTTGTTGGTTTCATTGGGGTTGATTTCCTCCAAGAGTACAATATTTCTTTGACTTTTCCTCTCTTGGGGACATTAAGCATGATCTTCCCTAAGAAGATACCTTACACGAACTAAGAGAAATCCCTTTGAACATTCCTTACACTATTTTGCATTTGCAATACCTATTATATGGCCACCTTGCACAACACACTGTGCATACCTCTGGAGCTATCTTGTTTGTTCATGATTTTCAAGCATATGGAGTTTTTATTACCTCATGAAGCTCGAAGTTCATTATTGTGTGGCACCTTATCAAAGTTATCATGAGGTATAACCACTACTGAATTTGACACCATTTTTCGATGGTCATTCGTTGGTCGTTCGACAAATATTTGTCGGAAGAGTGACACAATGGTGAAAATATTTTCATCATTGTTTTTCATTGAAAGGTCGATGATGAATTAAATGTCAAAATAATGGTGAAGAATCATCGGTCGACAGTATCATGAAATACCTTAGGATTTTGTCAGAATATTGATGAAAACTTTTTGTATCCACCAATGAATTACACTAGAAGTCCGTCACCAGTTCGATGAAATGGGCAAGGAGTAGCATCAAAACAACACCAAAAGTTCATCGAATGTGCGACGAAATAGGAAAGTAGTAGTGTCGAAACAACACCAAGAGTTCGTCGACTTTGCGATGAAATTAGCAAGGAGTAGCATCGAAATAACACCAAAAGTTCATCGAAAGTGCGACAAAATGGGCAGGGAGTAGCGTGGTAGCAATGCCGAAAGATCATCGAAATTGTGACGAAATGGGCAGGGAGTTACGAGGAAAGATTTGTCGCAGCTATAGAAACTTCGTGGAGCCTTGTTGTTGACTCGTCAGTGGTTTTCATCGGTGGTTGTCGTCAAAATTATGATGAAAAATAAATTTTTATTTTTGTTTAAATATTCATGGAAATGTGCCATTGCGGAGACTGACGACTAATCATACATACAGACTGTATATTGGTTTGATGCTTCAAACGATGCATTTCTTATATTGAAAAGTGTATTACCTTATTGAGCTTCTCTTTTTTTTAGAATAGTTTAATATTCTCTACTTAACAAGGCCAACCACATGATGGTGGAAGCTCATTTGGACCCTCCCCCCCTCACATCACTCTCAATTCCCCATATCCAATCATATAACATTAATCATTGATTCATCCATTAATAACATATAACATTCATTAATTAACATATTCACATTCATTCATTAACATATAATATTCATTCTTTTGGTTTTGTATTATCAAAATATGGTTGTCATGATATGATTACAATCACTTTTTTTTTGTTTCTTTTTGAAAGTTACATAAAGTTGAAATGGAGTATCATTTTCTAAATCAATATTTGTCCCCCCTTTAGTTGTTCTACCCTCTGCTTGTGATCTTAATGTACGCGTAGTCATCTGCTCATGATGTGGATGTTGCTTCAAGGGGGGATCTGCTGTAATAAGAAAGAAATGTTAAGCGATATGTTTTACATTATTATTTTTACAAGTATTTCATTAATTAAAAGAACATTAGAGTGGTTCTCTTTGCGATGGGTCCACATCATGTTCACGAACTTTGTTATGAATCATTGCTCAACATGTTGAACACCCTCTAAATCGATCTGGTTGAAACACAAAAAGGTTACATTAATTAATACACCAATTGAAATTAAAATATGTTTAAAGAACATTAGAGTGGTCCTCTTTACATGATGGGGCCACATCATGTTCTTGATCTTCTCTAGCCCGATCATGCTCAACACGATCACACTCTACATGCTCTAAAGTTGAAACACGAAAGGTTACATTAATTAATACACCAATTGCAATTAAATATGTTAAAAGAACTTTAGAGTGGTCCTCTTTACCTGATGGGGCCACATCATATTCCCGATCTTCTCTAGCCTGATCATGCTCAACATGTTGATCATGCTCTACATGCTCCTAAAATTCGGGATACACACCATGACCTTCATCCTTGCGTTACGCTCCCGCCTCTGTTTTATTCCAATGTCATGTGTAGTATTATCATTGCTTGAATGTTTAAAACAAATAGGCATGTAATTACTTTATGGTGGAAATTAATATTGAATAGATTGCACAAGTATTCAATTTTGAATAAAATTTATTGAGTTTATTTACCTATGTGTTGGATGTAATGGAAGATTGTGTTTGCCCAGTCAAGACTCTTAGGCATTCAGCCATGACTCCATAGCCTTGCTGGAAGGAAATCTTTAGGTCCTCTTATGTGGGATCTCTGTTGAATTCAGAGCCCTACATTTTTGCAAATCATGAATTTTGCTTCTATGGTGTGATAAAACCAAATTTTTTTTCAATTTATTATAATTTGGATGCAATATTTCATGTATTGATACTTACAATTCGTGCGGCTAATTTCATATAACCACTAGAGCCAAGTTTGTGTTGCCCATGCTTTTCTAGTCTTTCCTTTATTGCCTTTGATGTGTCGGGTAGCCTATGAAAAGTTTGAAATACATTAGATTATGTAAAAAGAAAGAGTATTTAGTATATAATTACATTTTTGATAGTATCACACATAGCATACTACTTTAAAAAAAAAAATTAATGGCATTTCCATAGCATACATACATTGAGGCATATAAAATATAGAGTTCCAATCCATGAATTATATAAAATAGATTTTTGTTGGTTATTCATATCGCTGATTACATTGCACAAAACATACAAGCTGCATAAATATCGGTGTTGGCAGGTTGTCTATGCTACCTCACATTTTTTCATACATGTCTACCAAAGCATTTTATCAAACAATTCACTACCTTCTTTTGCTTTATGGCTAAAGCCTAAAATAGGTGCTTTCAAATAGAAATGGATGCTTGGAAAAAATATATCAAAGCATACTAATAAGCAATAGCATACAAAAGGCAACAAACTGTTTGAAAAAAAGCCTCAAAGAAATGTGGTCTCAATGGTGATGGAATGCCATGACAATCCACAACAATTTGCTTGTCATGGCATTAGTTGTGGCATTCCATCACCATGAGACACATTTTTTGAAATATTTTCAAATAGTTCACTACCTTTCTATGCTACCACATTTTTCATACATGTCTACCAAAGCATTTTATCAAACAGTTCAATGCCTTCATGCTATGGCTAAAAAGTAAAAACCTCAAACAGGTGCTTTTGAACAAGCTATGGATGCTTGGAAAAAATCTACCAAAGCATAATAGTAAGCAATAACATAGACAAGGCGGTGAATTGTTTGAAAAAAATCCTAAAAGAAATGCAGTCTCACGCTGATGGAATGCCATGACAATCCATAGAAATTTTCTTGTCAT
>VDFB02032034.1:0-30473 GCA_007258455.2 Sequoia sempervirens
AATAGCCATCTCTGATCCTTTCTAAGAGGTATGCATCTTTTATAGTTTGCATCACTAACTCATCATCATTCAGGTTGGTTAGATTAATATAGATATGTTAGTCTAAGCATCTTTTCTATTGTGACAATATAGATTTCTCATTTTCCCACTTTTGTGATATTCCTGGCATGATTGATCATGGACCCGCTGCAAAAATAGCTAGCTCTGATCCTTTTGAAGAGGTATGCAATAGACTACAACAATATAGATTGGTTATCTAAGCATCTTTTATAGTTTGCATTACCATCTCATCATATTTTGTGTCATTTAGAATAATATAGATTGGTTATTCTAAGCTACCTTGATGGTTTGTACAGGTGCTTGTCAAATGTCTGGCATCATCTATACCCAGTGAAGTTTTTTGAAATATGGGTCAAATGTTTGCATTGTATAAAGGGTATGTTTAAATGTAAAGGGTCTCAGATTTCTTTTGGAAACTCATAGGTTTTGTAAAGGGGTCTATTTTTGTACTTAATTGAGCTACAACCAAAGGTTTTCTTCCTAGTTCTTTCCTGTCGGTATGCTCGTTTGAACCAGGTTTTGTAATACTATCTAGTCCTCTCCATAATCATGTTTTCTTAAAGAATACATAATCATGTTTTCTTAAAGAAGAAGTATTAATAGGTATTAATTTTGAAGTAAATTTAATCTATATGCAAAGAATTTATAAATCAATATGTGTGTAATTGTAACAGTAAAATTTGTGCATACCATGTCATTTCCCACACAATTTTGTGTCTATTTTGAAGAAATGTCTTGATACATGTACGTAGTGACTCAACATCTAAATTCAAGCTCATCTCTCTAGCCTTTTATCAATTTGCATACTTAAATCACTATACAATTAGCCCTATCCTATTCTTATTCCCACACATCTATACATTTACCTTATTTTCCCATTTATCACATTCACCAATGGGTATGCCCTCATTTATCCATTAGCCACCTGGAATTGATTGTTAGCCACTTAAATTTAACTATTAACCCATTCTAGGACACTTCTTCAATTGCAAGGGTGACCTCATGGTCACAAACCTATTCCCTTTCATTTTAAAATTCAAAATTCAAACTTTTGGCTAAGTGGCATCATTCACCCACTTTGAGTTGACTAAACACATGTTTAGCATAATTTGATGATATACGCTAGCATTAATAACATATAGTAAATTATATTCACTTGCAATTTGATGTGTAAATCTCTTGTATTGTTAGAATGAGTACTTGAATGATCATGAGGTGTTGACCATCGTTGCCATCAATGAAATTGACCATCTCTCGCATGTAATGCTTGGGAGTTACATTGGGAGAAGTGGATCATCTTTCCATAATGTTATGGGTTCCTACTTAGTTGATATGTTCATAGTGGAGGGCTAGTTTTGGGAATTTGTGCTCTCGATGAGTTATTGGTCAAATACATTATCTATTCATGGATTCTATCTTGAGTGCTATCATAATTACACGTTGGGGTGGTTCATGGTTTTAAACTATCAAGAATGGTTTTGGTTGAAGGAGTTTTTTCTTTGAATGAATAAAGTTTCAATTGCTCAATTCATATTTTACTATTTTTCTTGTGTTTTTTGCCTATGCACAAGCCATTCAAGCATTTTTGTATAAAAAATTTATGTAGAAACATTATTACATGTCTTGACATTATTTCAAGAGTGGAAGGTGTGGAGAACTGGTTTTTGAAATAAAATGAAGAGTTAAAGGTCTAAAACTGGTGGTTTTTTTTCACTTGAAAATAGAGTTTTTACACTAGGGTTTGCAAAAATATCTGAGATACCAGAAGTTTCTTTGTTTTCTAAGAATATTGGGGCCTAAATAAAGGTGTCTAAGGTGGTGGCAAAGTATGAAAGGTTGTGGAAGTGCTACATCCAATAAACCCTCAAGAATTACACTAAAAACAAGGGTTTTTTTATTTGACGGTTACAGGTCCGTACAAATGGAATCCAATTGCAAAATCTTTGTTTTCTTGGAAATTTGTTTTCTGCCCCAAGGTTTCAAGGGTCTGTGTGGTGTTTGAAGGTATGTTGCTTTGCATTTTTGGGCTAATTGAGTAGCCTGTTGAAGGGTGAATGTATAGGAAGTCAACGCTGGTCCAAAGGAGTCTATGTTGTTTCTCATATATGTTGTGTAACTTGGATATGGGTTTTTGAATCAGTCATGTGTTCATCTAGTGTTTTGGAAGATCGTGGAGTAATTGGACAAAAACTAGTTTCTCACTATTACAAGGGTTTAAGGGGGTTAAAGAGGGAAATGTGTATTTAGTTTCTTTTCAAGTTTTAAGGGAGTTTTGGACTATCCAAAGAGGTCAGAATAATCTTGTTAGATGCCTCAAATAGGCAGGTTGTAAAGAATTTGTGATTGTGCCCTTATGTCTGCATCAATTTTTCACCTAATTTCACTCGGTCCAATATAGCTCAGAGTGATTCGACGTATTTGGGTGCAAGAGAGGACCATCCCTAGTGTAAACATACCCATCCAGACATGTTGGAAGAGTCTATTTGGTCGTACGAGTTGTGGAATGAACGTTGCGCCACTTTGCAACTTTACACTGCTTGCATTTGGCAATTTTTCCCTCCACTGAAAAGTCATCACCACAGGAAAACGCCTTCGAGATAGAAAAAACTAAGAAAGGTTTTTGTAGATGGTCCTAACACGATCCCATAGCCTCAGATTAAAGTCTGTAAGCATCATGGTCTTTGAGAAATAGCCCTTCAAAGATTGCTTCCTTTTAGCACTTTGGACTCTTAAGGGAAATCATCAGTCCAATGTAGCTCAGAGTGATTCGGCGTATTTGGGTGCAAGAGAGGACCATCCCTAGTGTAAACGTACCCATCTGGATGTGTTGGAATAGTCTGTTTGGTCATACGAGTTGCATAATGAAAGTTGCACCACTTTGCAACTTTACACTGCTTGCACCTGGCAACTTTTCCCTTCATTGAAAAGTCATCACCACAGGAAAACGCCTTCAAGATAGCAAAAACCGAGAGAGGTTTTTGTAGATGGTCACAACATGATCCCATAGCCTCAGATGGAGAGTATGTAAGCATCACGGCCTCTGAGAAATAGACTTTCAAAGATTGTTTCCTTTTAGCACTTTGGACTCTTAAGGGAAATCGTCGGTCCAATGTAGTTCAGAGTGATTCGGCGTATTTGGGTACAAGAGAGGACCATCCCTAGAGTACCCATCCTGACGGTTGGAATAGTCTGTTTGGTCGTATGATTTGTGGAATGAAATTTGCACCACTTTGCAACTTTACACTGCTCGCATCTGGCAACTTTTCCCTCCACTAAAAAGTCATCACCACAGGAAAATGCCTTCAAGATAGAAAAAACTGAGAGAGGTTTTTGTAGATAGTCACAACACAATCCCATGGCCTCAGACGAAGAGTCTGTAAGCATCACGGTCTCCAATAAATAGACCTTCAAAGATTGTTGTCTTTTAGCACTTTGGACTCTTAAGGGAAATCATTGGTCCAATGTAGCTCCGAGTGATTCGGCGTATTTGGGTGCAAGAGAGGACCATCTCTAGTATAAATGTACCCATCCGGACGTGTTGGAACAGTCTGTTTGGTCGTACGAGTTGCAGAATGAAAGTTTCACCACTTTGCAACTTTACACTGCTTGCATCTGGCAACTTTTCCCTCCACTGAAAAGTCATCACCACATGAAAACACCTTCGAGATAGAAAAAACCGAGAGAGGTTTTTGTAGATGGTCACAACACAATCCCATAGCCTCATCCAAAGATTATGTAAGCATCACGGTCATCGAGAAATAGACCTTCAAAGATTGCTGCCTTTTAGCACTTTGGACTCAAGGGAAATCGTCGGTCCAATGTAGCTCGGAGTGATTCGGCATATTTGGGTGCAAGAGAGAACCATCCATAGCATAAACGTACCCATCTGGACGTGTTGGAATAATTCATTTGGTCGTACAAGTTGCAGAATGAAAGTTGCACCACTTTGCAACTTTACACTGCTTGCATCTGGCAACTTTTCCCTCCACTGAAAAGGCATCACTATAGGAAAACACCTCCAAGATAGCAAAAACCGAGAGAGGTTTTTGTAGATGGTCACAACACGATCCTATAGCCTCAAATGGAGAGTCTGTAAGCATCACGGTCTCCGAAAAATAGACCTTCAAAGATTGCTGCCTTTTAGTACTATGGACTCTTAAGGGAAATCGTCGGTCCAATGTAGCTCGGAGTGATTTGGCGTATTTGGGTGCAAGAGAGGACCATCCCTAGTGTAAACGTACCCATCCGGACGTGTAGGATGAGTCCGCTTATCGCATAAGTTATGGGGAATGAAAGTTGCACCACTTTGCAACTCTTTACACCGCTTGCATCCGCAACTTTTCCCTCCCAATCAAAAGTCATCACCACAGAAAACACCTCCTCGCAGATAGAAAAAACCGAGAGAGGTTTTTGTAGATGGTCCCAACACAATCCCATAGCTTCAAACGAGAGTCTGTAAGCATCACGGTCTCCGAAATAGACCTTCAAAGTTCTGCTGCCTTTTAGCACTTTGACTCTTAAGGGAAACTAGTGGGCAAATATAGTTAACTTCTTCTGGCCAAACTTGGTTTGAAGCGGTAATTTCATTCTTTTTGCATTTAAAATGGAGTTTTAAGCCTTCCACCCTAAAAGTGACCTCTAAATAACTTCAAACACCTTAACTACCTCATTCTTATTCATTTGTTTTGCAAACAAGCATTTTCATTCTAAGAGGCAATATAACTTTGAGACTGCAAGAAGACATCTAATAACTCTTGAGTGTACTAAAAGAATTCTTATGATTTTTGAAGAATGCTAATAACTCTACTGCAGGAAGGTGATGAGAGATTGCTTAGCGATGAAAAGCTTGAGGCATCTTATGAGGAAGTCATGCCAACCAAAGAAATGATCAAGTGTGAAGTCACAACTTGCAGCCATGGAACTGAACCTACTGAACCTGAAGAAGATGGTTGTGTTGCTAACCGGAAGAGCACCTCTAGATGGTTGTGTTACTAACCAGAAAGTACTTAAAGATTCAGAGGGAGCCTGTTGAGCCTAAAGAAGATGGTTGTGTTTCTGACCGGAAGAGTACCTCTAGATGTTATTTCAGTTGAGGTCTACGATGAACACTTGTACACACCATAGTATGGTTGTAGCCATTATGGTTGATATTGTGTTGAGGCGATATCTAATATCATGATGAGATGATATTCTTCTTTTCACTTATGGTTGTAGCCATAGTACTAGGCATCACAATGAGGTGATTTGCCTTGTGCAGCTAGAAGTATTCTCCCTAGCTGAGAGGGAGTGTTGATGATTATTGCAGCATCAGTCATATCCTTCCAGCGATCTCCTCTACATAAGAATAAATTAAATATAGCCAAAGCTATTTAATTTATATATATATATATATATATCGATTTGTGATTAATGCTAATTCATCAAGAGATACGAGTTAATGAAGAGGTGCATTTATGAAGAGGACGACATGCTTGAGGCATGATTTATGTCAAATAATATTTATTATTTTATGAAGGCCGACTTCTATCTTGGAGGCGCAATCTTTGAGGAGGCACATTCTTTTTGGAGGCCGACCTATATTGTGAAGAGTCGCATCTCTCTCAGCTTGTATATATATTAGATACATTTCATTGTTTTGAGACATACATTTTTCATACATTCCATTTCATATCAAGTGCGAGTTAGTGAGAAACTCTTCAAGTGCAGATCAAGTTATTGTGAGAAAGCTGAGGATTATCATTTGAGAATTACATCATTGTATTGTTGTGTTGGCATCAGTTTGTGGTGCATATTATTAGGCCTCATTATCGGCCTTCATTGTAAAGGAGTTTCTATTGTGATTCAATAATATAAGTGATATTATTGGCTGGTTTTTTCTCCCTCAAGAGGAGGGTTTTCCCAGGGTATCTGTTGTGTTATTGTGTTTGATTTAGAATTAATTTTATGTGCATTAAATCTGATCATAAAACTAACACAAGTAAATGGCTGCATAGCGTGTGGAATGAGGGGGCAGTAGGCCTGAGACCCCTTTAAAGTTTGTTTGAGTGCTTTCTTTTCATTTTTTATGAGTTTTGTGCCAAGTTTCCTCAAAGAAATGTGGTCTCATAGAATTCCATGACAAGCTAATGCAATTGATAGCTGCTCCTAGTTATTAGTTATGTAATGTGAAGTAATTGCATAACTGCTTAGGTTGACTTTGTAAAAACTATATTGTTATTGAATTTTTTTCATCTATCAGCATCTAGTTGTTACTTATGCAATGTGAAGTAATGCTTTGAGTTTGAAAGATGTGCAATGCAATTTAATCAACAATATGAATATAAACTACATAATATTTAACCATTCTTTTTATGCTATTGTACATTGACATTTAACCATTGCTCACTTGATTAAATTTTCAAAGAGTTTAATCATGCACATGAGGAGGAAATTAAATTTTGATTGTCAACTTCTATATATATCAAATTATCCAATAATCAAGTGTATGTTCATATACAAAAATGGCATCAACGCCAACTCAAACAAAGTTTTACAATATGTGGCATATGCCATCTCGGTATCTATTCAAAATTTACATGCCAAAATGTCTATCTCATCCTAAACTACTGTGGATCATCAAAATGGAGCCTCTTTGAAGCACTCATTGGCTCTGAAGGTAGCTGCACAAGAAAAATTCAAACCACAATTGAGATTATTTATACTATATAATTTAAAATCAAATAATTAACATAAAAATCAATACACATTGAATTATAATTGAACTCTAAAATTGAAATCTTGATTACCTAAAATATACGTCTCTTTGAAGGGTCAAGAGTCCTAGAATATACCCCTCTCAAAGAACTAACCAAACCAAATTTTGTAACATCAATCTATATATGCAAACAAAAACATGAAATTGATCCAAGTTAGCATAGAATTTTCAGTAATAAGAATATATTTACCAAGCACAAAATAAAATAAACACATACCTCTTTAGGCTGATCTTTTTCTATATCTCCTTTAGGTGTTTCAACACCTCCTCCTTGAGGTGTTTGAATACCTACTCCTTCAGGTGTTGTGGCACTTATCAACAATGATGTATAGCTCACAACCGTCTGTACATAAAAATGACAAGTACATATGAAACTACGAATCTATGTCAATGTATGCATAATCAATAAAATATCTTATAAATATTAATTCAATCAAATTTGAGTTCAATTACCTTTCCCTTATCTAACATTGTGCATCCATAGTTTGGAGAGCATCGCACCTCGCTCACACTAGGTGTTTCCTACAAGCAGAGAATAAGATAAACATATAAGTTAATATATAATTTCATTAATGACAAGCAAATATATAGTAAAAAAATGTAAATGAGTGTGCAAAAATACATACTGTGTGCATCTCGAGGCCAAATGAAATGGCCCTAAGGGTGCTATCAGTCACCCGTGTGAGCTCCTCCTTAGACATTAACTATTAAATAGACCATGTAAATAAATATTAGTACTTGATACTATCTCTTATTAATATTCATTTTTAAAAAAATGCAAATTATGAATTTACACCTTAAATGTTACCTGTGTAACTTCTCCAATGTCCACCTCTCTAGCAGGAGAGGACTCTGTAGGGTGTGCTCCACTCCCTTGCGTGTGATCTACTATAATCTCCACATCCTGGATGTCATAATCAGAAGTATCTAATGGCTACTCAAGGGGTTGTACAATAGGACCCAAACATATTTGCTGGAACATATTGCAAATATGTGGACCCGAGGAGGATGATGCAGCAACACTGGATCCATCACCAAGATCACCAGACTGTGGTTGAGCTACTGAAGAAGCATGGGAAACCAAAAGACCACTCAAAGAGTGAATGACCTAGATCGTTTGTGTGGCTGCATCCTTCGTAATATCTGGATGTTATACTGGAGGTGGTAGAGGAAAGGGAGGATGGGGAACATGTGGGCACCTAACTACTCTAGCTGCCCCTAGCCTATCTTGGGGCATACCTCCACCAATGCCCTGGAAGGGTTTAATGTCAAAGTAATTGACATGATGCCCTAACAAAAACTCAGCATATAATTTTTTAATAAATTAAAAAGGTACATCAAGATTATTGTTGGGTGGTTTATCAAAAACCATACACCAACGATCCCAAAAGTTATCTACTATGCCCCTATGCATGCACCATTTTATAGAAAATTTTAGTTTGTTAATATTAACTGGAAAACCAGTGTTGGGGTTAAGAAATAAAGAGGCTATTTGGGCTTTTTTTATTTGGAGATCTTTCACATCATCATAAGACAATCCACATGCATAATATTGCCTCATGGTTTCTCACCATGAATGAAATGCATTATGTTGGGTGGAGAGGGTTTCTACATTTGTAATTATTCATGTCAATGTGGTTGACATATGGGATAATCAGGGATTTTTTTATAAACATCACAAATGCCCCTCAATTGCTCTAATTTTTCATGAATTAAGTCTTCAACTGATGGCTGCGGAGGTGGTGGAGCATTTGGCATTTCTACATTTTGATTCTTAGCTGGTGGATTTTCATTCTCAACTGGTGGAATTTGTGCATTCTCATTCTCGGCAGCCATAATGCTTGATTAAAGTTAAAAAATAATTAATCTAAAATTAGACAATATAAATGAAACACTATTTTTAAATCAAAATCCATTAAAAAAATTTATTTTTTTAATCAAAATCTATTCTAAACTCAATTGTTTCATAAAAATTCAATCAAAAACCCTATTTTGAAAAATAATCCACAAAAAACATTCATTTTTTTATCAAAATCCATTCTAAATTCAAATTTTTCATAAAAATTCAATCAAAAACCCTATTGTGAAAAAAAATCCACAAAACATTCATTTTTTTTATCAAAATCTATTCTAAACTCAATTTTTAACAAAAATTCAATCAAAAACCCTATTTTAAAAAAAAATCCACAAAAAACCATATGAAATTATTCAAATTTAAAATAAAATTGAATCAAATCAAATAAAAATAAAAAAACTTACCTTTCCAAATCAGATTTTTCCCAAATCAGATATTTGTTACGCGAAGAAGGAATGCACTGTGCACCCGCAGGTTCTTCACTGTCAAATGACTTCAAAATAGCGCCAGACTTTCTTTATATATGCTTTTTACAAATCGGATATCCGATTTGTAAAAAGTAGGTTTGGTGTTTGGTATGGTGACACCCGAGCCTAAAAAAGTCAACACTTTCTTTTTGTGTTTTTCGGTCGGTGAAAGACGTGTTTTTTTCCTTATTGCCACTTTTTGGCCCACCATGATCCTGCACATACCCATGTTTGGAACAAAAAATGCACAAAAAAGTTGTGGGATGGTAAACAATGTTTTGAAATGTTTTCATATTTCATCTAAGATAAAAAAAATCCGCATCACACAGTGAAATGTAAAAACATTTCTAGTGAATATTATAGATTCTGAAGAAAATTACAAGCCACATTTAATAGTGCTAACAATGAGAACTACATCAACCATTTACGAACAAGTATAATTTATGTGTTCTCAGCATCCGCAAGGATTTCATGCATTCTGATTGTCAAGGTGGAATTGATAGCATACAACGTAGGCACCCTATAATATGCTCATAAACCTCATGCTCAACTCATTCGTAAGATTGTGCTTGCATATGATTACTATTGGTTGAATGCATACCTTCCAGATGCATCCAACTAGGAAAATGTCTTGAACTTTTCGGTAAAGAGACATTGGCCAATCACATAAGTTTACAATCTCTATTTCTAGATTGTAATATTGAATACCCATGCCTATTTTTTCTCATACACCAAAGACAGTTAAAGAAGTGAGCATAATTATGATAGTTAAAATCAGTGTGGTTTGTCCCTTTTCTATCAATTCTCCTTAACATATTTTCCCACAACCTCTATGGGGGACTCAATTCCTCAATGTGAGCAAGAATATTGCATGGAAGATATGGGTGGTAGTTGGTCAACCAACTAGACACCCATGCTTGTGAACTATGTGACATTTTCTATACAACTAGAGAAACATGTAGTGAAATGATTGGAATGAAAGACAAAACAACTTTTTCAGAAGGTATAAATGCATTCTCTAATTAGAAAGACACTTTCAATGTTGACCAAAAAGCACCTACAAAGCTACATTATAGTATTCAAATTTCGTGCATGTGCAATATGTGTAGATAAAGTGACAATATGGGACAGTGTGTTTTCTAATAGTGCAAATAATGTGAAAATTAAGCAAGGAAAGTGGAAGATATAGATAATGTTTTGATTGAAGAGATTCTACCTATTCTTTGAAACTTAAGGAAGCAGCACATGTAGTATGTCCAATGGGAAAATGGCAATGCATGACTGGAGCAGCAGGTTGTAAAATGCCTGAAATTAAAGAGAAAACAACTTATAGAGATGATACAACTGCATTGTATAATTAGAAAGACACTCTCAATGTTGACCAAAAAGCAGTTGCAAAGCTACATAAGAGTATTGAAATTTCGTGCATTTGCAATATGTGCATATAAAGTGAGAAAATGGGATAGTTTGTTTTCCAACAATGCAAATAGTGTGAGCATTTTTTTTTATGCAATGGAAAAAATGGCAATGCAAGAGTGCACTAGAATGTACTACAAATCGTGAAATGAAAAGGGGATCTGCAATGAAAACATTGAAAATGAAGCGAGAAAAGTGGAAGATAAAGATAATGTTTTGACTAAAGAGATTCTACCTATTCTTCGAAACTTAACGAAGCAACATGTGCAGTATCTCCAATGGGAATATCGCAATGCACGACTAGAGCAGTGGGAACTAAAATGCCTGAAATGAAAGACAACAAAATTTTCAAAAGATACAACTACATCATCTAATTAGAAAGACACTCAATGCTGACCAAAAAGCGGTTGCAAAGCTACTATATTGAAACAAAGGTGCATGTGAACAACTTCTCAGAAGAATTTTATGTAATGAAGACACAACTACATTCTCTATTTAGAAAGACACTCTAAAAGTTGGCTTCATTACATTCTTCGACTGCATGAAATATTACCATTTTCATGACGAAATAGCTAATAGGGGACAGTGTGTTTTCCTACATGGAAAATAATGTGAGAATTTTATTTTTTGCAATCAAATGAAGAAAGGCAGAAAGGACATTTTGACTGTAGGAAACAGTTTCTCAAAAAATTCACAGTGAAACAAAAATTTTCATAATGAACTAACTATGTAGGGACAATGTGTTTTCCAACAGAGCAAACAATGTGACCACTTTATTTGTTTGAAGTAGATGAAGTGTGTGAAATGCCATTTTCACTGTAGCAAAGAGGTGTTCAAAAAATTGAAAGTGGTCTTCATAATGATCTCAATGGTAACAAAACAAAACTTTTCGTAAGGAACAAACTGACATGGGATAGTGTGTTTTCCAATAGTGCAAACACTATGATCATTTTATTTTTTCTAATTATATTGAGAATGGGGTGATCCCACAATACTGGTTTACAATTTTTGGCCAAACTGGACACTAAACTAATTTTTTCTAACTAAATCTTCACTTTCGGGCACCTATAGTAGCTAAACCATGAGGAATTTGAAGATGATGCAAACTAGTGATTTGTGACATTTTGTCTGTAGATTCTAAATTTTTTTTTTTCAATTTTTTTGGAATTAGATTGTACTTCTTTTTCCATCTCCTTCAAAATCTAGTTTTTTTTCAGTAAACACCATTTTTAAGGAGTGACGCTCACTGTATAACACATAACTTTTTCTCCATGAAGGATAAAATTCTTTTTTTTTTAATTTAGATTTGTAACTATGATATATAGTGCTTCAAATTGGTTTCATAGTGTTTTATTGATTTTTTTTCCCTAATCAAGTTTTGAAGTCAAACCAATTACAATTCTGACATAGGCGGACCGTATAACACATAATTTTTTTTGTATGTATTGAAATTCAATATTTCTTTTTTCTTGGATCAAGGGCTTCAATATCTTGTGCACTAATATTTTAAAAAAAAAATGATAATCTTCTATTTTTCCACATGTGCAAAATAGAGAGCTCAATTTTTGGTGAAAAACCTACATTCACAAGAAATAAAAAATAAATATAATAATTAAATTAAATTTATTTAAAATTATACTTTTTGGGAAGCTTATAAGGACTACATACAAAAAAATAAATTTTAAATGAATTCATTTGATCCCCCAAAAGATAAATCAAAAGTGGTTTTTTATTAGCATTTTTATAGGTGTAAAGGAGACTCTGTTATAGGTATGGTTTAAAACTAGCGGGGTTCTATCCAAGGGGGTTTCATCTAAGGTAGTTTGATCAAAACATCTTCATTTGGAATGCTTTAAATGGAACTTTTTAAGGCTCAAATCATTATATTTTCTAAAAATATGTGATTTCAAAAAAAATCAGAATCTCCCAGAAATTGTCAACCAGCTTTGTGGGATCACCCAATGTGAAATGGCCTTTTTTATTGTAGCAAATAGTTGCTCAAAAAATTGAAAGTGGACTTGATTACGGTCTTTTTCATAAAAAAACAAAACTTTTCATAATGAACTAACTGAGCTTTGGACTATGTGTTTTCCAACAACAAACAATGTGAGCATTTTATTTGTTCCAATCAGATGAAGAAAGTTAAATGGAATTTTGAATGTACCAAAACATTGTGAAATTGGACTTCATAACATTCTTGGTCGCAACAATACAAAAAAAAAATCAAAATGAACTAACTGACATGGGATAGTGTGTTTGCCAACACTGCAAATAATGTGAGCATTTTTGTGCAATGGACATATGGAAACACATAAATGGAGCAGGATGTACTGGAATGCCTGGAATGAAGAAGGGAAGTGCTATGAGAACACTTGAAAAGAAGTGAGCAATGTGAAAGAGATAGATAAAGTTTTGAGTGAAATATTCTTCTTGCTCTTCACGGGTTGAGGAAGGACTACGTGCACTACACTTACCTACAAACGAAGGTTCACTAAGTATGCTTGTGCAATCCTTAGTAACTCTTGAAGAAGAAGCAAAGTGAATGCACGTTGGACGACATTAGCCTATCATCGTAGCCAATTTTTTATAAGGAAGCATGGTATTTCATAATGTCACACCAAAAATTGGACTTACCTACGCATAGTTATTAAATTGGAACCATACCTTCAATTGGGTTTACACTCGCGAAAGACAATTGTCGACAAGGACTCCTTTCCCCAGATTAGAATGTTGAAACAAACAAAAAAGGCCAAAAAATAAATTAGAAAGTTTATGACATGGTAGAAGCACATACTGGGAAAAAAAATATGCAATACTATTTCCTATTACAACATAGAAATTGAAATGGGTTTTCTCATAGTCACCCATATTAGATGTTGTATCCTCTACCACATCCATAGCAACTATGCCTGAAGTCTCACATTGCATATTGACATTCACATTCAAGATATTTTCCGTGGAGAAGGGAAATGAGTCATACAGAGGAGTTCAGTGATCTGACTATTTTGTAGCACACTTCGTACAATGGGTTGCATGTCGACAATGATCCCTACTTACACTAAACCATGGATGCATGTGAACGGTCCTAGTTGCAGCTTCATCAAGATCGTGAATGAATTCAAATGATAATGAATTTGATTGTTGTAGGTCCTATAGAAACCTCTTGACGCACTGTGCATATGATGACACCTATTGTAGACATTGTGGCAGTGTATGCATCACTTTGTTCAAGATTTCATTTGTGTCATTCCAAATAGACATTTTCAGCGTGTGTTCATGTCATATACTTGAGTGATAGAAGGAAATTTTGTAGGGGTGAGAAGATTAAGATTATTTTCTTCGATGCCCCCTGTGACAATGTCTCATTCAAATATATCCCTCTATCAATTGGTTGACCTTCCCTGTCTAAATGACCACACAAAAGAAACTTGTAGTAGGAAGTAGAAAATGCAAAACGCAATTGAATCCCATAAAGTAACACAATTCAAATTGAAATTCACTTACCGTGGACCACCCCTTCAATGGCGGATGATATTTTAATCAAATCAGCAACCTTCAAGACATGTTTGCAAGTGTTCCCCTACAAACTCCAAGGGAACTCACAAAAAAAAAGGTGCTCCCCAAGTTTCCAAACAAGGTAGTGGTTGGACCTACTTTGACTTTTCACCTAGTACCATCCAGGATGTGTTTCATTGAGAAAACAATGACCATCCAAAATTGTCTTGGCCTACTCCAAACTAGATCACATATTTAACTTTTAGTTCATCAAAAGACCATATTGTTGTAACTTTTCCTTTTTCCTATAGAATGGTTCAATTTTATACAAAAGTGTGTAATTCAAATAGTGCATTCTCCTAGTGCATTTTTTAGAATGATCACAAAAGTACTAAGTGTTGAGTGTGCAATGGTATGACTCAATGGCTACATTTGTATCCTAGTTGGCATGTGGGAATAGTCTGCACTTTTTCGCCCACATGGTTGTGAAAAAAAATCAAATTGTCAAGTAAACCACAACGTATTAAAGGTAACGTCAAAGAATGTGAATGATATGAATCCTACAAGGTGACAAAAATTGTCAACTCACCAATTCGACCTTCTCCTTCTCACCAGGTCTTGTTGAAGTACTCTAAAAAATGGGGTTGATCATTGAACTCCCCAAAGAAAGAGTTCAATAGCTAAGTGATGCTACCTTCGCTATCACCGATTGCCATCATGATTATGCCAAGTCTGTGGAAGATGTCCATTTCCCTTTCCTTGGCTGCACACTTATATACATTCTTCAGCCAAGCCCTTTTTACATGCCAAATGCATATAAGCACACGCCATTAAAAGACAACCCTAATAGACAATACAAATAATATTGTTTACTGCTCATCTACACGATAAAGTGGCATTGAAAATAAATAGCAAATGAGAAAGGTATGTAAATTAACAAAGATATGCACATAGTGTATGGCTTAGATTTATGCAGTCGTATCATCAATCAAAAATGCATTGATTCTCTAGTCGAGTTTGGCTCTTCTTCCATGGGCATGCAATAGGCATATCCACGAAGAGATGTACTCAATCTTGTTTCATGCGGAGACTACCTACGCAACGAGCACACACTTTGTTGCTCATCAAAAATGAGAAAATTATACAATGGAAACTATAGACATAACAACTTAGCATGAGCATTGTCAGGTTTATAGCAGCAAGATCATTGAAAAGATGAAGAACTATTTATCAATGTTTGTAAGGCCTCGCCCATATTTTTTAGTGGCAGACATGGAATCCATCGAGATGACTAAATTTTGAGAGTGGATAACCATCCTATCCAACATCCATGGAGTCTGAACCCCGATAACGAAAGGTGTATCATTCGCATGGGGTTGTTGAAAGTAGAAGTTGTCAAAGTAAGGTCCATTCCACATCATGATAATTTTTGAATTGACTTTGTGTTTCTCTATGTGAATAGAATGCACCTTTCACCAGGCATTCATTACATCCTTTCTTATAAGGAATTGATCTCTCTTTGGCATCATGCCACATAAGATAGGATCGTTGATGTGTCTATCCATTATTGCATTGACAGTGATGTCCATGAGAAAAAGGCTTTCAATATAGCTTTTTCACTCTATGGATAGATTATCGGCAAAAATAGAATGCCTATCTGCACTTGTGTTGTTAATGCCATGGAAAAATTCACCATTTTTATCAACGTGGAACATTTCTTTGTCTAGATAATAAAGGCAACATCGGGTCTACCATTCAAAACCTTTACCATGAAATGGCATCGACAACCTCACATTTGTATAAATGTCTTTTTTTGTTTCTTCTTTGGTGGAGGCTAGTCTTTGAGGTCTGTAGGACCGTATTGACACCAATAGTTGTGAAGAAGGCATCATCTCATCATATTGAAGCAAGAGAGATTAAAATATCATTGGATCATACAAATGAATGTTGAAAGATACAAACCTACAATACCAAATTCTTTTGCCATATTTTTTGTCGTTGAGGGGATGCATGGTGGTAGGTTGTCTTTTTTTCTTGTCCAAAAATTTAGTTTCAAAACCTTCAATGGACATTTCGTCATGAATGAAATCATCAAGTCTCCTACAATGAATTTTTGTGACAAGGTCAGGGACCCCATCCTTCTTGACAGAAATAGGAGTCCATCGCAAATTAGAAGAGGAAAAAGGAGAGCCTACATCCTATACATCTTGCACGTCCAATTTGTCTTGCTTCTTCCATTCCAAACCTCTCCCCATTCTAAGAAAGGATGGAATTGGACGAATATTGAAAATTAGTGTGGATTGTGTCAAGAAAAAGAAAGAAATCATTCATTGAATGTAAATAAAATGTGCTTGCATTGTTGTCACCCACATGAAACCAATAGGAGGTTGCCAGATTCAACTAAGAAAAATTAAAGGTGATAGATTGAATCAAGCTACGCATAAAATATAACACAAATGTGGAATGGAAATTAAACTATCTATCTTGAAACGTACAAGTGCACATAGACAACGACCATAGAAAATGACAACCAAAACCTTTGATGGAAACCTTGTATGTAAAAAAAAAGTGCACCCATTGCTACCGGCAACGCCAAAATGATAACATGTATGTTGCATCTGTTGACAAAAACTAAATCAGCAATAGAAAGAATGAGAAAAGGAAGAAAGGTGTAAAATGTCCTATCAACCATAATGTAAGCCAATGGAGGTTGGAAAACATAGCATGTAGATGAACCTCAACATGGACATAAAGACCGCAAGTAAATTTGCAACCGCGCATGTAAATATAAAAAATATTTCAAAGCATATGGGGTGTGCAAACCTCTTTTACCTGAGGATACATGTGATATTTAGCCTTCTATTTGACATGATTTAACATGAGGAGAAAAAGCACATCTAGCAATTCATGAAATAAAAAAGTGAAGGTTGAACCACACGATGAGTGGTTTAACCTACAACTTCGTATGTGGCGTAGGAGTGTAACATACATAACAATATGTAATTAGGTATGTGTAGGATCATGATGGGCCAAATAGTGGCAATATGATGGGTATTTGTAGGGTATGTGGCTGATGACTTTTTTTTACCCAAAATTGATGAAATGAAAATGGTTTTTAAAGGAGATTCTCAGCTTTCCACCAATATAAATTATGCTTTACTTTGAATTTAATAAATAATTATTATTCATTTTCTATTTGAATTACAACTAAAGTTCTGATTGATAGGCTGCTTGAAAAACATCTATAGCTTTCAAACAGTATCACATTTTTGGAATCCAAAATATGCATCACATTCTATGATTTGCATACTATAGGATTAAACAAAGAAAATTTTGAATTTCATGAAGTTTTTACCAAGTTAAGGTGGTCAGACATATGAGTTTTTATATTTTTTAAAAGCTGTAAAAAAAAAATCATAATTAATTATTTACTTGGAAAAAAATTACAAAAAAATATACATCACATCCGAACATGAGTCCTCTACCTATGTCTAAAATCTTATAAAAAAATATTATCATTTTATTGTGGTTAGGGTGGTCAGACAGACACCTACTTCTTAGTTTTTCCCTGAAATTTAAGTACTACTGCATTGAAATTTCAAATTTTCACCAAATAGATTTTTTTTAAAATAAACCTAGTAGTTTAGAAACTAAATTCAATTTGCTACAAATTCTATTCTTACATACTTTTGAAATAATATAGATAACTTATTCAAATTTTTATGTCAAATTTCCTAACTCTGATTTTTTTGAATTTTTTACCACTTAAGGGCCTATTTTTTTCCATGATGATCATGCACATACCCATTACTTATACAATTCCAACAACAAATGTATTATCACAGGAAGATATGTTGGTTGTGGTGCATGTGTATTTTTTAAAGGAGAGGAAGGGTTAGAGGGCAACTAAAACCTTTGATGACAACCTTGTATGTAAAAAGAAAAAGTGCATCCATTGCTACTAGCAATGCCAAAATGATAACATGTTTGTTGCATATATTGAAAGAAAGATGAATCAGTAATGGAGAGAATGAGGAAAGGTGTAAAAGTGTAAAATTTTCTATCAACCATGATGTAAGCCAATGTAGGTTGGAAAACACAACATGCAAATAAACCTCCATGTTGACATAAAGACCGCAAGTAAATTCACAACCCTACATGTAAATTTAACAAAGATTTCAAAGTATATGGGGTGTACAAACCTCTTTTCCCTGAGGAGGCATGTTGTGATATTCAGCCTTCCATTTGGCATGACTTAAAATGAGGAGCAAAAGCACATATAGAAATTAATAAAATAAACAAGTGAAGGTTGAACCACACAATGAGTGGTTCAACCTACAACTTTGTATGTGGCGTAGGGGTGTAACGTGCATAAGAGTATGTAATTATTTATACAATTGCAACAACACATGCATTATCTTAGGAAGATATGTTGGTTGTGGTGTGTGTGTATGTTTTAAAGAAGAGGAAGGGTTAGATTGCAACCAAAACATTTGATGACAACCTTGTATGCAAAAAAAAAGTGCATCTATTGCTGCCAGCAACACCAAAATGATAACATGTTTGTTGCATCTGTTAAAAAAAGATGAATTAGTAATCGAGAGAATGAGGAAAGCTAGAAAGGTGTAAAATTTCCTATCAACCATGATGTAAGCCAATGCAAGTTGGAAAACACAACGCGTAGATGAATCTCCATGCAGACATAAAGACCACAAGTAAATTTGCAACCCCGCATGTAAATATAACAAAGCTTTCAAAGTATATGGGATGTACAAACCTCTTTTACTTGAGAAGGCATGTTGTGATATTCAGCCTTCCATTTGGAATGACTTAACATGAGGAGTAAAAGCACATCTAGCAATTCATGAAATAAACAAGTGAAGGTTGAACCACACGATGAGTGGTTCAACCTGCAACTTTGTATGTGGCATCTAGGAGTGTAATGTGTATAACAGTATGTAATTATTTCTACAATTGCAACAACCAATGTATTATTTTGGGAAGATAAGTTAGTTGTGGTGCCTGTGTATGTGTTAAAGGAGAGAAAGGGTTAGAAGGCAACCAAAACCTTTGATGACAATCTTGTATGTAAAAAAAAAAGTGCATCCATTGCTGCCAGCAACACCAAATTGATAACATGTTTGTTGCATCTGTTGAAAAAAAAATGAATCAGTAATGGAGAGAATGAGGAAAGGCAGAAAGGTGTAAAATGTCCTATCAACCATGATGTAAGCCAATGCATGTTGGAAAACACAGTGTGTAGATGAACCTCAAGCGAACATAAAGATCACAAGTAAATTCGCAACCCCGCATGTAAATATAACTAAGATTTCAGAGTATGTGGGGTGTAAAAACCTCTTTTACCTAAGGAGGCATGTTTTGATATTCAGGCTTCCATTTAGGGTGACTTAACATGTGTAGAAAAGGCACATCTAGAAATTCTTAAAATAAACAAGTGAAAGTTGAACCACACGATGAGTGGTTCAACCTACAACTTTGTACGTGGCGTATGAGTGTAATGTGCATAACATTATGTAATTACGTCTACAGTTGCAAGAACAAATGTATTAGGGAAGATATGTTGGTTGTGGTGCATGTGTATGTATTAATGGAGAGGAAATGTTAGAGGGCAACCAAAACCTTTTATGACAACCTCGTATATAAATAAATGTGCATCCATTACTGCCAGCAACACCAAAAGAATTAAAAAAAAATTGCATCTATTGAAAAAATCATGAATCAATAGTGGAGTGAATCAAGAAAGGCATACATGTGTAATTTTTCCAATCAACCATGATGTCAGCCAATGCATGTTGGAAAACACATTGTCTACTTGAACCTCCAAGTGGACATAAATACCACTGGTAAAATCACAAGCTCACATGAAAAAATACTAAGATGCCATGGTATATGGGGTGTACAAACCTATTTTACCTAAGCGGGAATTTTGTGATATCGATCCTTCCATTTGGGGTGATTTAACATGACCAGCAAAAGCGTATATGAAAATTCATGAACTCAAAAAGTGCAGGTTGAACAACACAATGAGAAGTCCAACCTACAACTTTATATGTAGCCTATAAGTGTAACATGAATAATAACATGTAATTACTTCTATGGCTACCAACAATGTGAAAAGAAAAAAACACGTTATTTGCATCTACACTGATAAAAAAATGACTCAATGAACGTAGGCTAAAACACGTTATTTTTTTGTGCATTTATTTGTGAAACATATGAAGAATTCAAAAAGAAATTTTAACTATAAACCACAGTTACAATAAATTGTGAAGCTCACTTGCATTGAAAACCATAGTGAATGAGATAGATATTGTGTTGACTTAAGAGATTCTTTATGCTCTTGATTAATTGATAAAGAAGCATCTATAGCATGTGCAAAGGAAACGAAACAATACAAATCTGGACACAACATGTTCTATAATTTATGAAATTGAAAAGGAATTTTCTCTAAAAACACTTGAAGACAAGGAGATCAAACTTAATGAGATATATATTGTTTTAACTGAAGAAATTCTTACCACTCTTGAGAAGTCGATGAAGGAGCAAGTGCAGTATGTGTAATGGGAAAATCGCAATGCATAAGTGGATAAAGTCAAGATATTTTGTATTGCATATGAATTTGTCTAAGCAGATAAAGTGAAAGATGATGTTATAACTAGATTTCAACTAGTGAAGTCAAACATATGTGAACATAAAACTAAGCATGACCAGCAAAAGAACATCAAGCACAAAAGCAAAAATTTCACCCTTCAGCATACAACAAGAAAAAATATAGAAAATACAACCCATAGTGTTTTCCAACATTCCTATAGTTTATTAATTTGAGAAAGTTGAAACACAATTTTTAGTCTACCTAAGACTTGTTATATATTTTGAAGATGTTCCTTTCATTATATTCGTATTGTGTAAACAAGAAAATATTTTCATTGTAATCATATTGTCTGTATAATTGGAGGTTGGAAAATACAATGTGTTAAGAAACCTGTGACCCACATAGTGTTGAAAAACCCTCTATATATAAGAATGCAATTGGTTGGTCACCCCTCAGCTAAATATGGTTACTTTTATGTATCCCCTAGCTACAACTCCCCAAATTATCCACCCTTCATCTTTGCACAAGCTCAACAAACTAACTCGCAATCTACTGTGTTTTCCTACCTACCTATATTTTAATGATATGACGAAATCCAAATGAAATTCATACTATAAGTAATAGTTTTGGTAAATTTTCAAGGTTCATTTTCTTACATTAGTAGTGTAAGGTTTTCATTACACTCATTTTGTCTATTGATAATTCAATGTTGGAAAACATTGTGGGTTGAGGAACCTAAGATCTTCTTAATACTTCAAGAGGCAATAGGTATTAGAATGTATGAAATGAATAAGGAAACATCCCTAAAAACACTTGAAAAGAAGAAAATTGAACTGTATGAGATATATAATGTACATTGACTGAACAAATTCTTCCTACTCTTGAGATGTTGGGGAAGGAGCATTTAAAGTATGTGCAATGGGAAAATGACAATGCAAAATTGGATCTGCAACAAGTACTAGAATGTATGAAATGACAAAGGAATTTGTTGTAGAAATACTTGAAAACAAGCATACCATAGTGAATGAGATAGATATTGTATTGATTAAAGAGACTCAGTCCTATTGAGAATTTCAAGAAGGTGCATGTGAAATATCCACAATGGGCATATGGAAATGCAGAAGTCGAGCAACAAGTAGTAGAAAGTATGTAATCAAAAAGAAATATGCTCCAAAAACACCTAAAAAGAAGCAGACCAAAGTGAATAAGATAGATAATGCATCAACTGGAAAGATTGTTCTTGCACTTGACAACTTGACGAAGGAGCATTGTGTAGTATCTACAATGGGAAAATTCCAATGCAAAAGTGGATAAAGCCAAAAAAACATTGTATTCCATATGAATTTATGCAAGAAAAGAAAGTGAGAGATGATGCTATAAGTGGAGTTGAACAAATGAAGTCAAATATTCTTCAACCTAAGAATTTCATGGAACAAATACAATTTGAAATAGATGATAATGAAAAGGAAAAAACATATCTTAGAGTAGAAAAAGAGAATCAGTTGGTTGAAGACATGAAATCCCTATGTGAAAAGGTAGACATGTTTTGTATATAACTTATCAAACAGAAAACATTTGCATTCTCTAATCAAAAAGACACTCTCAAAGCTAAACGAAGAGTGGTTGCAAAGCTACAAAAAAGTATTGAAGACATTCAAAACTCTACCCAAAAAATGGATGTTATTGTCCTAAGGGTTGATGAGGAAGAAGCTACTCCAAAGCTACAAATAAAAGATATGAAATAGAAGGTAGAAGCTCATGAAAATGAATGCCAAGGGGGTGATAACAGGTAACAGCAATGGGGATGAGCAAAAATGTGTGTCTGGTCAACTTGTAGATGCAAAAACAATAGTTAGAACTACTAAAACTGAAGTAAATCAACATAAACACTACAATTAACCACTTGAAAAATAAATTAAAACATTAAACAAAAAATTTATCATCGAAATAAAAGGAGTTTACTTAATGGTGTTGACACACAAGTGCAATATAAAAGACAAGAAGTTGAAAAAATAAACACAACAATGGAATGTGTGATTTTGAAGACATTCATATTATTTTATAACATTTGATGTTGCAACACCGTAGGTGTTAAAAAGCAAGTAACCCACTGTGAAACAACCCTTTACATTTAAACAAGGAGATTCAAATAAATGAAACCCAACTGTTTTCCAAATTACAATTATTTTTTGCACTTTTTTTTCAATCATGTGAAATTTAATCACAACAATGGAATGTGTGATTTTGAAGATATTCATACTATTTTGTAATATTCCATGTTGCAAAACCATAGGTGTTAAGAAGAAAGCAACCCACCATGAGACAACCCTTTTACATTTAAACAAGGAGATTCAAAATGGAAATCCAACATTGTGTTTTCCAAATTACAATTATTTTGTGCACTTTTTTTTTCAGTCATGTAAATTTAAACACAATAATGGAATGTGTGATTTTGAAGACATTCATACTATTTTGCAATATTCCATGTTGCAAAACTGTAGATGTTAAGAAGCAAGAAACCCACCATGAGACAACCCTTTACATTTAAACAAGGAGATTCAAATAATTGAAATCCAACATTGTGTTTTCCAAATTACAATTAGTTTGTGCACTTTTTTTCAATCATGTGTCAAATGTTTGTGTTTCCAAATTACAATTATTTTAACTTTTTTTTTCAATCATGCAAAATTTAAACACAACAATGGAATGTGTGATTTTGAAGACATTCTACTGTTTTGTAACATTCATGTTGCAAAACCGTAGGTGTTAAGAAGCAAGCAACCTACATGAGACAACCCTTTATATTTAAACAAAGGAGATTCAAATAACTGAACCCAACATTATGTTTTCCAAATTACAATTATTTTGTGCACTTTTTTTTTCAATCATGAAAATTTAAACACAACAATGGAATGTGTGATTTTGAAGACATTCATACTATTTTGTAACATTCCATGTTGCAAAACCATAGGTGTTAAGAAGCAAGCAACCCACCATGAGACAACCATTTACATTTAAACAAGGAGATTCAAATAACAGAAACCCAACATTGTGTTTTCCAAATTACAATTATTTTGTGCACTTTTTTTTCAATCATGCAAAATTTAAACACAACAATGGAATGTGTGATTTTGAAGACATTCATATATTTTGTAACATTCCATGTTGCCAAAACGTAGGTGTTAAGAAGCAATCAACCCACCATAAGACAACCTTTTACATTTAAACAAGGAGATTCAAATAACTGAAACCCAACATTGTGTTTTCCAAATTACAATTATTTTGTGCACTTTTTTTTTCAATCATGCGAAATTCAAACACAACAATGGAATGTGTGATTTTCAAGACATTCATATTATTTTGTAACATTCCATGTTGCAAAACCGTAGGTGTTAAGAAGCAAGCAACCCACCATGAAACAAGCCTTTACATTTAAACATGGAGATTTAAATAACTGAAACGCAACATTGTGTTTTCCAAATTACAATTATTTTGTGCGCCCTTTTTTTCAATCATGCAAAATTTAAACACAACAATAGAATGTGTGATTTTCAAAACATTCATATATTTAAACAAGGAGATTCAAATAACTAAAATCCCACACATTGTGTTTCCCAAATTACAAATTACAAGGTGTTGTAAAACCCTCTGCAACCGAATTGGTTAGCACCCCTCACCTCGATTTGGTCGGTTTTCTCCTCCATCTCCTCCACATGCACTCCAAACTTTAGCTTACAACATGCAAACTACCAAAAAGCACCTGAATTTGGTCGGTTTTCTCCTCCAACTCATCTACGTGCACTCAAACCTTTAGCTTTCAACGTGTAGACTAGAAACAAATCATGTTTTCACCCTTCTTTCTCCAAACCAAAAAGGCACATGTCACTCTGCCTCCAATTTTCCCACGCCACAAAAAAGCGGATGAAAGCGAAACTTCACGGGCAAGCTAAGGCACCCGCGTTTATCGATTGGCAGGAGGTGGGAAAACCGACCTGATGGTGTTGTTAACTCCTACCTACCATTTCCCGGACATTTGGTCCCATTTTCGTCACTTTTATCCCCGTCTGACAGGCCCCGCACTACAACGTATCGTCATGTTATATATGTTGTTATGTATGTATTCATGCGTTTTTGTATGTACATAGGTGCTTTTTGTCTAGGAGTTAGCCGGCTCCCGTGCATGTCACGTCAAGAAGTTATAATTTCCTATGTGATGATTTAGAAGCCTCATTCCAAGTATATTTTATTAACCAATGCGTTGCATGTTATTATCTCCTCGTTAATCAATATTTCTTTTGGGTATCTGATCGGCGGATGTTTTGACGTGCAATCGACTGAACTTTTAGATTACTTTCAATATAAAAAACAGTTAACATTGAATCCAACGTGTTATATCTCTGAAAGAGCCGTCATGCATGCACCCACATTTAAATCATCTGCCCCACAACAGGCATTACTCCGTAGAGAAAATTCAAAAACAAAGAACCATAAAATTCTTATCGATAATGTTATGCATAAAGAGCCGACCCGTCGTCCTCCAGTACTACTTCTGCAGGCGTCATTGTAAATTGTGAATATTTTCGTTTCGTAGTGTTGGGTTGATATTGTTAATGGGATCTTAAGTTATAAATAGATCACATTTCCGTTTCTGATCATTCCATCTCTTTACTCTTGTTCTTGTGTGACTAAAATAGTTCTAGTCAGTGATATAAGAGTGGGAGTATTTTAAGTTAATATAGATAATGTCCAAACAAAGTGAGAAAGAATTTCAGGAACAAAATGGATTGATGGAGAAGGATTACACAGATCCACCACCTGCTCCTTTCTTTGATTTTGAGGAGTGAGGACTCTGGTTTTTGTACCGGGCCCTTATAGCAGAATTTGTTGCAAGCTTTCTCTTCTTGTTTATAATAGTTTCTACAATCATTGGGCTTAAGAAGAATAGTGAGCCCTGTGGTAGTGTTGGCCTCTTGGGAATCGCCTGGGCTTTTGGAGGAATGATATTTATATTGGTCTACTGCACTGCTGGCATATCAGGTGACAGAAAAGTCTATAGAATTTAGATGAAAATCTGTCTGTACATTTATAGAAATATTTTATTGGTAGTTTTTTTTTTTCATCAATGTTTAGGATGGATGTTAGAGAGAGCATTGTGATGATAGATTGTAGAATGTGATCAGAAGATCTATCATCAGAATGTTAGAGAGAGCATTCTGATTATAAATCACAGAATGTGATCCAAAATATTGATTCTCTAATATCTTCATGATGAATTGTAAAATATTGTTCGAAATGTAGATATAAAAAATCTCACAAAATCAAATCCAAAAGATAATCAAAATTTCATAATATTAATTGTTTAACATTCTTATAATCGTTTTGAATTTTAATGGGTTTACTTTGATGGATTTATATAGGTGGGCATATCAATCCAGCAGTCACATTTGGGTTGTTATTGGCTAGGAAGGTGTCCCTTCCAAGGGCTCTGATGTACATGATGGCCCAGTGCTTGGGAGCCACATGTGGGTGTGGAGTGGTGAAGGCCTTCCAGAAGGATGATTATGAGAGGTTGGGAGGTGGAACTAATTCTGTGGCTCACGGCTACACCCACACTGTAGCTTTGGGTGCCGAGATCATTGGTACTTTTGTCTTGGTTTACACAGTTTTCTCTGCCACAGACCCCAAGCGCAATGCTCGCGACTCCTATGTTCCAGTAAGTTTAAGTTTGTTGCATCTTAATGCAAAAGTTCTGTCTTTTGAATTCAGCTGGCTAGATTATAGTGAAGTTGGTGAGACGTCAATACCTAGGGGACTGATGCGAGCATGTTTCAAATAGTTGTGATAGTAAATTTTGTTTTATATAATGTTCAATATTGACCGATAGTTGTGACTTTAAAGTTGTTAGTGTTGATGATGACTACCCATAATTAAATAAAATGTATTCCTTTGATCGAAACAACCAATCATGTGATTCCACATTAGCACTCAATAAAAGATGCTGTGAATGCACATGTATTGGTCTCACTATTTTTTGGGGTCTTTTTGGACACGTTGACAAAAAGCACGCTGATGTGGCTTCTTATTTGATGATGTGACCTTGAAACCTTAACTATAAGCAGAGGACTTGCCAAATAAGCTGCTGTAAAAAGATGGGAGTGATTTGAAATTTCCGCGTGGGGATAATTAGAGAAAGCCAAGTTAGGTGCGCTTCTTGGACCCTCTCCTATTTATAGATTTCCATTATATAGAGTTTTTAGTGTTAGGACTTGCTTGTTTATGTTTCAAATAACTTATCATATATATATATATAGTTTTGGGAACCACCTTTTTTTATATGGAATATATATAGAGAAGTCCCGTAATCAATGGGTATCACTAGAGTTGATAATCTATCAGCAAGATCACCGAATTCACTTTAATAAAATTCCCATTTGATTTATTGGCAGAAATCAGTAATTATTAGTGTTCATAAGATATTTAAAATATCTATAGTTTTATTCATATTCTTCAAATTTATGTTTTTTATTTTTTTATATATGTACTAATATAATTAAAATATCTTTCTATTTTTATCAAGTATTATATGTACTTATTTTAGTCACATTTTTATATATCATTATTATTATTTATATCCTATCAATCAAGGATATTATCCATGCCTACATCTAATTTAAAACTACTTTTACTTGTAATGTCATATATTAAAGCCTCATGAAAGTATGGCAAATATACTATCTTGTAGAAATGCATATATATTTACCCACAAAGCTTTGATATACCAATTCTAATAATAAATCTATTAATAATATATATTTTGATTTAATATACATATTAATCTAAATTATAATTGAAATTTTATAAAGGTACCTAATGATTCTTCAAGATAAGGACATGATATTACTAAAAGGTGTTTATTAGTTGGTTTTAGGAAATTTTGGGAGGGTTCTATTAATCATGTATGAACTTAGTGTGGTGATTTTTTACTTCGTTAATTATATTAGAATTGGGATTAAGTGAGAATCTTGTAGGATTATAGGCTTTAACACAATATAGTAGTGTTATGTATTAAAAATATAGCTTTATAGCCTTAGAAAGACTAACATAGTGAATGGTGTCTCCTCTAGTTAGCTTGTGTCAAGAGATATCTAGAGGATGTGAAATACTACTTATGAAGACCACCTCTTTCTACAAATATTTCCAACATCCAATACCTAGTCGTATCACATTAAATATATTATCTCATTTTCACTAATAGTGAGGTGATATATTAGGTTACATTTTGGTTATTCCAAAATCCTCAACATGAATGCATGTGATAAGGTATTACTTTAGAGATGAATCCCCTAGGCCTAGAGATTGATGATGTAAGTTTCTTCCATTGTGCTTTGATGTCATGACCATGAGTAGGTATTTGTAGCTTCTCCCTCATACTTGAATATAAGCATTGTGCAAGAGATGTGAAATCACATTATGGCCCCCCAAACATACTCTACCATGGAACCAAGTTCTTACCTATGTATACTCAAAGTGGCTTGAAAATCTAACAGTGGTCCATCCACCAATCTAACCCTTACATATTGTAGAATATAGTTCACCACTACACAACATGCCAAGTGATCCTAAGGGAATAAAAACTTAATGTCCACCATGCCCTCATCCTCATCATATGCATCCACAACCTTTAAAATTCTAGAAAAATAATTTGCACTTCTACTTCATCTTTAGTTTCATGAACTAGAGACTTAAGAGGCTACATAAATCACTCTTTTTGGCCCCCACAAGGATTACTCTTAAATGTGTCATCGAAGTTTAATATTCAAGCATTTTGTCCAATGGAGGGTTCTATTGAATGTCGACCCACAAATTTTCATGGTTTAACTTAGCTTTAAAATATTTTAATAAAAAATATTATTTCTATAATATAAAATATAATATTTTAATGATCAATTAGTCAACTTATATATTTTAAGTATTCCATATAGCATTAATAAGACATAAATATATTGCATTTTACTCTGTAGGTGAACAGGATGGTAGTTGTGAGTTTGGGTTGACAATGGCTTGTTTGTATTCAGGTGTTGGCTCCATTGCCAATTGGATTCTCTGTATTCTTAGTGCATTTGGCAACAATCCCCATCACAGGAACGGGCATCAATCCTGCAAGGAGTTTTGGAGCAACTTTTATCTATAACCACCAGCAATCCTGGGATGAACATGTAAGTTACTGACTACTCCTTTATGTACCATAGTTCTTCAATATATATAACAATATTGTCAAGTTTATGCAGTGAATTCTAAGTTTATAAGGAGGATTGACAATGTGGGTGTGTGTACATGTGCATGCAGTGGATATTCTGGGTAGGTCCCTTTATTGGAGCAGCTATAGCAGCAGCACACCATCAGTTTATACTAAGAGCTACAGTTATAAAAGTCTTGGGATCATTCCATAACAACCCAGAAGTCTGACTTCATATTATGGGTCCAGTTGTGATTTGTATCTGGTTTTTATTTTAACAATCAGCTATTGCAAGCCATTTTTGTCTCTGCTTTTGGTGACGTGGAAAGAAGACTGGAATGGATTTGGACTATGGACATTCTCTACCATGCTTCAGCAACTGCAGCCTAACATTATCTTTCTTTTTAAGCATAGGATAAGATTTATTTATTTTTTTGTCATAACTAAGTATTGTCATCTTGGAGGAACTATTCAACATGGCAAGGAACTTCAGAGATTTTTGTAGCCATGATAATCGATGTGTATAATTCATTCTTTGGATAGAATGGTTTTCTATTTAAAAAGTTGTGTTTGCCTATTTTTTATTTTCTTTCATTGCACCTCGTTCGTAAGCTTAAAATTTTAACAGCACGCCCATGCATACATATATAAGGGTGCGTACCTTCCACTCTTATCTTTTATTTGGAATTTACATTAGATTTTGATTGAATTTGACTTGACATTTTTTAAGTATCTGGATTTACCAAAAATAAATAAATAAATATATTTCATAATTTGGATAGAATTTGATGGTATTATTAAAAAAAAATTTAAATTTTTAAATTTTTTAAGTTAAAATTTAATTATGGGTCCAAGATGACCTACTTCTCATTAGTTCTTATTTATCAATTTTGGTGTGAAATGATTTTTTTTTTACACTAGAATATTTTATCAAAAGGTCAAATCCTAATTCAATTTTAGACATGAGATCTATTATGGTGCAGCTATGATTGGAGTCCCCAAGAGGGATGTCTAACCATGTAGACCACACAAATAAATACACTATAATTTGACACTATACATACCATGGGAAAACCATTAGTGAGGGAAAAACCCAACCTCCAAAATAGTATCTATTGTATTATTTCCACAATCACAATTATAATTTGTCACAATGAAAGAATATAAAAAGTGTACAAGTTCAATTAACCAAGTAGATTGACATGATATAAACCACAAAAGCGAAATCTATATAATATGTAGAAACACATATAGTAGAAATTTAAAAATTGCAATAAGGCATAACATTCCAGATTTACATGGAGAAACCTTTTCAAAAAAAACTCCACTACCAAACATAAATAGAGATCGTATTAATCTAAAAAAGTCAATAGACTGATACAATCCATTCAATCTTCTTTAGTCTAATAGACTTTTGATACCATTACAATAATTCACCTATATAACACTATGAAACATCTATCATGTTCTAATTTATAGAGCAAAGCGAAACAAGAACCACACATGGTTTTGAAAAATAGCAACCACCAAAACTATGGTTAATAAATTAAAAAAAAATGTCTCATTATGCAATTACT
>VDFB02032037.1:0-25783 GCA_007258455.2 Sequoia sempervirens
TCATTCCTCAAAAAATAACATGTTTCCCAAGGTTGATAGGACATCCCAAATTTATTGCTATGCCTCAAATTTCCTCCTAGCGGTGGGCTCTCATTTACCAAATTTGATAAGGGCACATGTGCCAATCTAGCCATCCCTGGCATAGACAATTTTTCTCTACAGCACATGGGCCAACCCATTCCAAATTATTACTTAATTATTATTATTGTAAATGACACATGAATATAATCTAAATTAAAAAGACATAAATAGTGGCTAAAGTCAATCATAGCTAAACATGTCCATTTAAAATGAGTCAAAGATTCTTATATTCACTTCAAAAGTCAAATTACAATATCAAGGTTTACTTGGCACCTAAGGCCATAGTGTCATTACATAGTACATTTCTCATCAAGTACATGAATGAATAACATCAAGATACATCATAGACTATGATAGTCTGGGAACAACTAAGGTTCTTCTTCATCGCTCACCTCCATTGGTGGGTCCAAGAACATGGTTGAAGTACTTTACTGCCCAACCATGAATCTTACACTTGCCCAGTATTCTTTTGACTTAAAGAATGCCTAGCCTTGCATGAAAATTTTAGCAAGAGAACAACTTGCAAGGTGGAATTTGGTGCATGCCCATACATCAACATGCAATTTTTGTCTACAAATTAGAAAAGAAAGTGCAAGATCTATGCTAGCAATGGCAAAGAGTGAAATCATTGAGTTCATTCATACTTACATAACGAACCATATTGCTTGGCCAAGCATAATAAGTGTGTTGCAACAACAAAAAAAAATAGTTTATGGTAAAGCAAACCTATACTATTTGAACTCCATTTCGGCACCCTTTCCGGAAGGTAACTTTCTACTATAATAGTTATCTATAGATTCTAGCAACAATTACCCATAGGTGCTCTAGTCATCTAATGTATCACTATTCTATTCAAGTATTTCAAATATACTTCCACAATGTCTTCAAAAGAAGAAACAAAATACAAATTTATACTCTAAATAGAAAATAGATTCTATGTTTCACAGGGTATTTCATCATTTAGTCATATCATTCTTATGAATATTTTCTACTTAACATCTTAAGCATTTTCCTTTTAAAAATAAGTGTACTAAAAACAAAAGAAGGTATGTCACAACTTTTATGTGTATGTACATACATGAAGTCTATGTGCATACACATATATACATGCCTACTAATGTTAATGTTTGTGCATACATTTTGAAATATTCATTATTCAGATTTGCAATCTTTAAATAGTATTCTAATTGAGATTTCATTGTCAAAATAAATTTTCTAAGAAAGTCTATGCTAACAGTTTTGCACATACTATTATATTTTAACATTGTTGTTTCCATAAGAACGTTCATCATTTTAAACAGAACGAGTATTGTTTCCTACTAAATAGTCATAAAGTAAGTTGTTTACATACTAACCAGTCATAAAAAAAGTTGTTTACATACTAAATAGTCATAAAATAAGCTTTTTATAGATGAACATTCATTGTTTTAACAAAACAAGTACTATTTCCTACTAAATGTACAGTAAGTTGTTTACATACTAGATAGTCATAAAATAAGTTATTTCCATATGAACATTCATTGCTTGATTAGAATAAGATCTGTTTCCTTCTAAACAGTCTTTTAAACAAATTATTTAATACATATGAACATTCATGGTGCAAATATAACTTTCAACAAAACATAGTCTTTTACAAGTATAACCACTGTTTATATTGACATATTTTTGTTTTAGACTAAACAGTTATGTTTTAAAGGTAAAATAATATCATTTATTATGTTTGTTCTAAAAATAAACAATTAAATAGCCCCATTTCATACATAAGGCAAAATTTCTATTATCTCTATGCTAAAACACCTTCCTCTCTGGAATTTCAAAGGAAATATAATAGTATAAAGAAATCTATGATTGACATGCTTGTCGATGTTATACTTGAGAAACTACTTCAATCAAAGAAGGCTTAGAACCTCAGTTTTTCAACAATATTCATGGCTTTTCAAGTTGCAAATAAATAAACTATGATGGCTCTAGATTTGACCCATTTCAAGGGTTGGGTGGGGGTGATCCCACAATAATAGTTTACAATTTTTGGCCAAACTGGACATTGAAATAATTTTTCTAACTAAATCTTCATTTTTGAGCACCTATAGTGGCTAAATTGTGAGGAATTTGAAGATGATACAAACTAGAGATTTGTGAAATTTTGAATATAGATTCTAAATACATTTTTTTCAAATTTTTTGGAATTATATTGTACTTCTTTTTCCATCTCCTTTGAAAACTAGTTTTTTTCAATAAACACCATTTTTTAGGAGTGATGCTCACTGTATACAACATAACTTTTTTTCCATGAAGGATAAAATTCTATTTTTTTGGAATTTACATTTGTAACTACAATATCTAGTGCTTCCAATTTGTTTCATAGTGTTTTATTGAATATTTTTTTCTTAATCAAGTTTCAAAGTCAAACCAATTATAATTCAAACATAGGCATACCGTATACAACGTAACTTTTTTTGTATGTATTGAAATTCAATTTATTTATTTTTGTTGGATCAAGGACTTCAATATTTGGTGCACTCATTTTTTTTTGATATTCTACTATTTTTCCACACATGTAGAATAAAGAGCTTGATTTTTTGGTGAAAAACCTATGTTTAATAGAGCTAAAAAACAAATACATAATAAAACCAAAACATATTAAAATTATATTCGTTGGATAGATTTTTCCAAGGAATACAATCATCTAGTTGGGTTTGTGAAGTCTCCTCCATTTTGATCCTTAACCTGAGTTTCAAAGGCAAAAATTCTAGAGTTTTTTGGTACCAGAGGGTGAGAAGGTGGGAAAAGGGGGGTTTGGACAAACTAGGGGATTCGGGCGAACCAGGGGGGTTCGAGCAAACCCCCTTTCAAAATAGGTTTTATTTGTGTTTTTTTTTGGAATGGCAGGACCTTGCATTTAATGGGTTCACTCGAACCAGGTTTCTAGCAAACCCTCTTTTGGTTCACTCAAACCTAAAGTTCATTCAAATCCCCAAAAACAAAAAAAATGGCATGGGGTTGTTTTTTGCAACTTTTTCTTCCTCACTGGAATTGTAAACCACTTTTGTGGGTTTACCTGTGGTTCCTTTCAGAGATTCAAAGCCACAATGAATTTCCCTTATGGGCATCCTAGCTTATCACATAACACATGCAGTAAAATATATATATCATGTAGACTCAAATCTGAATGTTATTCAAGTAAAAATACTCCTATCGATCATAAGGATTGATTCCATTACAAGCTACAATGAGCTAAACTTATACATTTCATTGGCTCATTAGGACGAGGGAAATCCTCTTCATGTGGTAAGTGCACAAAGTTCATAAAATGTGGAAGTTTTTTCCTTAGCCAAAAAAATGAAATCGATATTGCAAAAATGGGATCCCAATTTTTAAAAATCGGGATCTCGTTTAGGGTATGTGTAGGATCATGATGGGCCAAAAAGTGGTGATATGATGGGTTTTTGTAGGGTATGTGGCTGGTGACATTTTTTTAAACCAAAATTAATCAAACGAAAAGGGTTTTTAAAGGAGGGATTTCGGCTTTCCATCAATATAAATTATGCTTTTACTTTGAATTTAATAAATAATTATTATTTATTTCTATTTGAATTACACAACTAAGAATGTGCGATGGAAGTGATTGAAAAAATCTATAGCTTTCAAACATTATCACATTTTTGAATCAAAACATGTGTCACATTCTATACTTCACATATTATAGGATTCTAAAAAAAGAAATGAATTTCATGAAGTTTTGACCAAGTTAGTTGGTTAGACATGGTTTTATTTTTTTAAAAGTTGTAACAAAAGGCTATAGTAAATTATTTACTTGGAAAAAATTACCATGCATCACATTGGGACATGAGTCCATCTAATACTCCAGAAACATTATGTTTTTTTTATCATTTTTATTACATTTAGGTGAGAATATAGGCACCTACTTATGTTTTCCTTGAAATTTAACTACTCTTGGATTAGAATTTTCAAATTTTTTCACAAATTATATTAAAAAAAACCTAGTAATTTAGAAACCCATTCAATTTTCTACAAATTCTATTCTTACATATTTTAGTATGTATAGACCAATTAAAATTCAAATTTTTATGTCAGTTGCCCTAACTTCGATTTTTTGAATTTTTTTGCGCTTAAAGATAGAACTTTCCATGATGATCCTACACATACCCTTTCCAGCGGGATCTGAGCCTAAATATCAAATGAGATCTCTCTTTTTTTGAAAAATTGGGATCCCATTTGTTGAAGATTACTCAATCAGCAGAGCGAGGAGCGAGATCCCGTTAGCCACGAGAAATGGGATCCCGGGTTATAAGAGGTAGGATCCCATTTTGTATGTCAGGATTCCGACTGTAATGAGTATTTCGTACCAAAATGAACAAACCTTCATTTTAGAAGCGCATAGGATTCTAAGTTCTGATTGATAGCGACCACCACAAACAGCCTTCAGGTACCCACCCATCCCCATTTTTTTGCATTTTTTTCATTTTTTATTGAAATTGTGAATAGAATAATTGATTTTAGCATTTTTTTAAATTTATTTGATGTTTTAAGAATTTCATTTCCTATTATAGTAGAAATGAGGAATTGTAGAAATATAAATTGATGAAAAAATGCAATGAAACCTGAAGATATTGAATAGAAACAAAAAAATGAACAACCAGAATTATATTTTTAAGAAACAGAGATTGGCTTTTTGAAATTTCAAAATTTGTTCCGATCGAAATAAAAAAGTGTATTTAAAGAGAGAGCCTGAAATTGAGAATGAGAGCAAAAAGTGGGTGAAAGGCCCTTAGGTGCAGGCTGAAGCCAAAAGGTGGTTTCAGAAGCCTAATTAAATCTACTTTTGAGAGGCCTTACAGGATTCAGATCAGGCCAAAAGGTGCAGTTTGACCCCTGTTTGAGGAAGTAGTGAAAGTGCCATGAAAGCCTCATTTGGCAGAGGTTGAGCCTAGGTCAGTTCGAGCTGTTTTTGCTAAAACCTTACATTGAAATTGAACAAATCATTTTGCTTTTGAAAACCCTAATTTCGTGCTCAAGAAAATTCATTTGCAAAATTTAAATGTTTTAAATTTCATTTGCATTGTATGGAGAAAATGATATGTTAAAATTTAGTTTCAATGTTAAATTATAATTAAATTGGAAAACAATATGTTAAAGAATAGTTACAATTCATAAATTTTATCAATGCTTGTAAATTAAGTTAGCAAATTTGTAAATCCAAGTGTAGAGTCGATTTCCAATTGTCACTTAATTAGATAGTATTGAACATTCATTTCTATTTTATGTTTTGATCTCTCTTAGTCATGCCTTGTTTCCATTTCTTGTTTGAACATGTGTTGTTTGTTGTCTTTTGAAAATATTAACCCTCATTCTAGTCAATCACTTGTTAATTAGGCTTCTAGTTTAGTCTAAAATCTCAATTTTTGCATTGGTTACCTAGACATTAAAAGAATCTAAATATTTTTATTTTCTTTCTTTTAGGTTCTTTCAATTCCAAACAATCAAAAATAAAATACTTGATTCAACATTAACTAATTTTATATTATACATTTTATATCATAAAATTCATTTAAGTGGGAAATATTAATTAAAAAAATGTTAAATAAAATAATCTTATATTCAATTAAAAAATTATCCAATTAAAATATACATCAAACTCAATAAATTAATAATACATAATTATGTGTTTCTATTACGGAAATAGTGAATATATTCAGAAAATAAAAAATATTCATAAACTAGGCACTAACTTGCAAGTCCATTATTCCAAGGCCACCCAAACTTCACCCTAAGTTCACTAAACCCTAAACCTTGAACTCTAACATCTAAACCCTTAACACTAAAGCATTCATTTTGTCCTAGGACCTTAAAATGAAATTTGGTTTCCTTAGGCATCTCCACCAAATTTTATTCCCTTAAGCCATGTCATTTTGTCGTAGGACCTTACTACAAAGATCCCCTTAAGCCATCCTATTACCCTAAACCCTAAACTCTAAAATATAAACCCTAAACCCTAAAGACATCATTTTTTCCTAGGCCTTTAATGAAATTTGGTTGCCTTGAGAAACACCGCCAAATTTTATTCACTTGAGCCATGTCATTTTGTCCTAGGACCTCACTAGACATAGATCCCCTTAAGCCATCCTATCACCCTAAATCATAAATCAATGTCTTAAGGGGTCCTAATATGACATTTCTTAAGGGGATCAAAGAAGTTCTCAAAATTTGGCGAAGTTGCCCAAGGTAACCAAATTTAACAATAATAATATTGTACAAGATTATAATATGAATGAGATTTCATGATCTAGGTTGGTTAGTTGAAACGAGAGCTATCTCAATCAATTGTTCCACAAGAAAATGTTCTTCACTAACTTTCAATTTCATTATATTCCAAGGTACACCAAAAATTCACCCTAAGTTCCTTAAACCCTAAACACTAAAGCATTCATTTTGTCCTAGAACCTTAAAATGAAATTTGGTTGCCTTAGGAAACTCCACCAAAATTTATTCCCTCAAGCCATGTAATTTTGTTGTAGGATCTTACTACATAGATCCCCTTAAGCTATCCTTTTACCCTAAACCCTAGAGCCATCATTTTTTCTTAGGCTCTTAATGAAATTTGGTTGCCTTGGGAAACTTCACCAAATTTTATTCACTTGAGCCATGTCATTTTGTCCTAGGACCTCACTAGGCATAAATCCCCTTAAGCCATCCTATCACCCTAAACCGTAAATCAATTTCTTAAGGTGTCCTAATATGACATTTCTTAAGGGGATCAAATAAGTTCTCAAAATTTGGTGAAGTTCCCCAAGAAAACCAAATTTAACAATAATAAGATCATGCAAGATTATAATATGAATGAGATAAATCTTGATCTAGGTTGATCGATTTACGGTTTAGGGTGATAGGATGGCTTAAGGAGATCCTCATGCAAATAAGTTCTAGGAAAAATAGGCTTTGGCTCAAGTAGATAAAATTTGGTGAAGTTTCCTCAAACCTTAATGGCAGAAATTTGGTTGCCTTGGGCATCTTCACCCAGAGGCACTGTTACTTAAAAGCCATGAACATGCTGAGAACCTTACCATGTGATCCCTAAAGGGAATCACCATATTCACCCTAAAACCTAAATCCTAAACTCTAAACTACTTAGCCCTATTCCATGGTACCTGTGTCTTTAATTGTATTTTTCATTCAAGTAATGTGTAATTAGACATAAATGGGGCTTTATATTTTGTCCATTTGTATTCCAATTAGGCCATTTTATAAAATGGAATGGTTTAAGATTTCCAAGCATCATATACATTTCGAAATCAACAGGTTAATATCGCGGATGAGTTAATCAGCAAATATTACCGATGACCTCTCGCCATCCATCACCGCGCTACTCCCCACGCATCACCCATCTCTGCCTTCCCACCTCACACAGAAATCGATGGTGCTCATTTGCAAGCACGAATCAATTCCAATGTTAGAACCATCCAAGATCAAATCAACATTATTCAAAATGAAGAATGTGTCGCACCACCTATGAGGATGATTGCATCTAGGATGCAAACCATTTTTGATGTTGTCAAGGCTATGGATGGGATATTATATGAGCATCAACAGTGGCTAGAGGAGAGGAGAACTTCCGATTTTGAAAAGGAAAACACAAAGAAATGAAAAGATGTAGTAGAGAGCCACAATAGTTTCTAAATTAAGACAATGATCTTAAATAGTTATGAATTTATAAATTTGGTGAAAGATGGATATTTTGTGTGATGAATTTATAAATTTGATTGGATGGATATTTTTAGTGATGTGAATTTATGATTTTGGTTCTAGATAGATATTTTTTGTGATGTGAATTTATGATTTTGGTTCTAGTTTGATATTTTTAGTGACATAAATTTATGAATTTGGTGGAATTTATAAACTTATAATGATGAATTTATAATAGTATATATTTTATGACTATCTACTAGATCATGATTTCTCCTGTTGGAAAATTGTAATATATATGTGTGTGTGTGTGTTAGACATAAAATGAGACTTTTGTGAAATGTTTGGTTATTTTTATTATGCATACCATATTAAATGCATATAGTTCTTAAATTTTAATTTGTATGTATGTACATAGTTTAGTTCAAACAGATATTTTGGTAGCCTTCATTTTTCTTTTAAATGTATCTACATATTCCATTCCACTCCCTTCCATCTTTCATTCTCCATTCCTTCCATAATACACTTCATTCTTCATGTTTTTAAAGTTTCATTCATTGTGCGCACCACTCACTGCCATGGATGATTTCCATTGATGATATCATCAATCCACCAGCCCCCTTCCTTCCACCTCCCCCTCCACCTAATATGCCACCTCCAAAACTTGTTGCATCTGATGAGGCTCACTTACGAGCACACATAAATGATCATGTTGCATCCATAAAAAAATCAAATCAATGCTATGCAGAGTCCAACATTGATTCCACCACATGTGAGATGTTTTTCATCTGCGATACAAAACATTGTGGATGCCATTTGGACCATTGATTCTTGTCTAGATAGGCATCGATGAGAGAGAGATAAGATGAGACAATTTTATGCTAATGGTCTCTCTTATAAACAAATTTTAGACCTTAAAATAACAAAATCCCACCTAGCCCCCTACTTTCTCGACCCCATTTCTTGACAACCCATTCCTCCCAAAAAATATAGAATATCCATGAGGTGGTGCATACATTCATAGATGAGTGTACATTTTTGGGATTGATGGTATATGGTTTTTGATAGTCCCCCACACACTAATTGGGAGTTCCCATTGTATTTTTTGAGGAAACTATATGTAGAGTTTGTTATGGGGAAAAACCCCAGTTATTTTGATTTTAAATCATTTTAGGGTGTTGGTGGCTGCATGCCACAATAGACGTTAGGGGCGAGGGTTGATCCCCAATGCCCTGTGCATGCACAACCCCTTGTTGTTGATCTTGGTCCTCCCATTCCTACACCTGTGCATCATTGAGTTGTGGTCTCGACATTAGGTTCCCTTAGTACACTCGCAGGAGATCTTCATCAACATGCTTCTATGATAGTGGGTGGGGAGCATAGAGACATGATGATGGAGGAGTGTTTTATGGAGCTGGTCTGAGTACCACTCCAGGAGTGTTGAGGTTCATCCCACATGTATGTACTAGTTTCCATCAAGTATGCTATGGACTTGATCAGGTCACACCTAGTTCAGGTGGACGTGGAGATTCTGGTGGTTCATTTGGTTGCATCATTTCAGTTGTAGAGTTTCTTATAGTAGACCATCACCCTAAGGACACTGTGACATAGGTATAAATATGCATCTACACATTCATTTTATAAGAATTTTGATGACTGTATATATCAAAGAAAAGTTTGCAATACATTTTAACAAAAAAATTGTTTGGTGTACAAATGGAACTAATGATGGGGCAATCGTCCATTCCATGAGTACATACATCAACACCAATCCTACTCGACAACCCTTATGGGGTATTTTCATTTCAATTTTTTAAATTATATATGAAATAATTTTTAACTTGAGTTTTAAATTTATAATTGAATGACATATATGTTTGAAATATTTATGTTGGTTTAGGAAATTCAATCATCTTCCACGTCGATTCCACCTAAGGGGTTGTCGAGCACTCCTTGACCATCGAGTGTAGTAGATCAGGGGAAGGTACATTTATATTGTAATTTTTTTTTTAACTTACATTAGTATAGTTACAATTATGAATTTTGAATTCACTATATATGAAATGTGCATGTACACTTGTAAATATTATAAGTGTTAAATGTCTACATGTATGTCTAGGTTGATACCACAATGAGAATGGGCATCGAGCAAACATTAGATGTTGTGGCTACTCGTGAGGCCTCTAATTTTTAGGTTGTTTAAAAAAATTTCTACACAAAATGTACAAACTTGAATATATATTTTTTAACCTAATTCAAGTATGCATGCTTTAATTTTGATCTTGTAAGGACTTTGTTAGCTGGCGACTTTCAACCTTGACCCATACATAGTTACACCTCTAGGAGGACATGTAGAGCAGGCTCCAGATCAAATGGTAATTTAAATTTTTTATTATATTTAAATTCAATTAAAAATGGTATATTTTCAATATAACTTTAATTTTAAATTTCAAATTGAATATATATATATATATATAATATGAGCTAATACATGTTTTAAATTCTTTTTCTTTTATAGTATGAGACACATCTTGTAGTTGAGCATGTACAAACAAGTCCTGGAGAAGAGGGTGCACAACCTCACAATGCGATATAGTTAAAATATGATAAATTATAAATTAAATTGAATTAAATCATTTTTAATTGTAGACTTGTACATCTAATTTCAACTTTCTTTATCTTGTATATGTAGATTGATTCAAAGAATTTAGAGGTTGCTTTAGGTGAACTAGAGCATCCAAACCCAGATATGATGGTAATTTAATTTTATGATGAATTATAAATTAAATTTTTATTAAATCATTTTTCACTGTCTTACATCTGATTTCATCTTTCTCTTGTATAGAGTGTTTTAGGTCATCCACGTAGTCTGCATGGTGTGAAGAGGTCTCTTGATTATAGAAACAATATATGACCTAGAAACATGATTTTATGGGTTATATTTGTTTATTTCATGGACTATATTTATGGTTTCTCATGTACTTTGTTGGACTTTATATTTCATGCTCAAGTACTTAGTTGGACTTTAGTTCATGGGTTGTACTCTGATGGACTTTATTTCATGTGCTTAATATATTGCTTTCATGCACTTAATATATTTACATAAATTATGGACTTTATTATTGTTTGAAATTTTAATTTACACACGTATATTTATGCATTTTATGTTCATAGTCAAGACATTAATATAGGACATTAATGTGAAATTAAATATAAATATGAAATTAAAGTTGAAATTAATAGGACATTTTAATATTTATACTTTACAAATTTAGTGATCTCATGCATGATATACATGATATGTACATTCAATAATTAGCGATAATTAGTCAATGAACTTATTCAATTCACACCAATCAATAATTAGTCAATAAATCATAATTTTACAAACAAAAGTAATTCGTTTTATACCAGAAAGGATAAAATTGTAAGAAATAAACAATACCATACAAGATTAGACAACAAAAGCATTAATAAATTCTATAAATAATAGCATCCAACACTAATTTATAAGATGTCAAAACAAATAATGGCATCCAATACTAATTTATAAGCTGTCAAAACAAATAATGGCATCCAATACTAATTTATAAGCTGTCGAAACAAATAATGGAATCCAATACTAATTTATAAGTCCTCAAAACAAATAATGGCATCCAATACTAATTTATAAGCTGTCAAAACAAATAATGGCATCCAATACTAATTTATAATCTATCAAAACAAATAATGGCATTGAAGACTAATTTATAAGCTGTCAAAACAAATAATAGCATCCAACACTAATTATAGGTTGTCTTAAGGGGATGTCTTATGGGGTCCTAATATGATGTCTTAAGGGGATCAAAGAAGAGTATAATTGAGTATAAATATTAAGTGATATTAACAAGTATTATAAGTTTTAGGGTGAGTCTTAAGGGAGTGTCTTAAGGGGTCATAATACAACATCTTAAGGGGATGTCTTAAGGGGTCATAATGCAACGTCTTAAGGGGATGTCTTAAAGGGTCTTAAGGGGAGGTCTTAAGGGGTCGTAATACGTCTCAAGGATATAATTGATTTAACAATAATGTATGCATGATATTTAGTGATTATACAATCAAATATAAAGTTGCAAAGTAGGAAAACATGTACATTTAACAAACAAAATATATAGAATATCAATTTTGATATATAGAAGTACATAAAGTACATAATTGTGTATGTACATGTATTTGTAATTTGTACAAAATGTTTAATTCTGTAAGTATGTATGTACATATATGTCATTTCAAAATAATGTTTACAAAATTGGATATGTCATCTCAATAACATCTCAAACTTGTTCCCAGAATGTAGTAGGTCTTCACACCACCTGATATAAAAAAGGTACAAGCAATATCAGTGAAATCATCAAAACATACATATTTTAATTTATATAAAACTATCTATATGAACACAACTCAAGTACCTCTATTTAAAAGTATTCCACACATGTGCGTAGGTTGAATCCATGCATCCTCTCCTTATTGTTTCAAAGTATGAGATCAATGCAATGATAGCTTAAGGATACAAAAAAGGATAATAAATCAATTTTGACTATTAATGTACAAGCAATATCAATATGTAATCGAAACATGTATTTAAATATAATTTAACTAATAATTACCTATTTTTACCAAGTATTCCATGTTGTCTAGGTTGAATCTGATGGATTAGATCCTTTTTCTGATTATGGCTTAAGGATCTATAAAAAGATAATTTAAATCAATTTCAGCTAATAACACACTTGACCAATATCAAAACATGTATTTAATCTATTTAAAAGGACAATATAAAACTAAAACTATATTTACCTATATTTACTTATTCCATTGTACCATCTGCATCCTCTCTTTTTTGCAATGCATCTATGATTGTCTCATGCTCTTCTATAGAAAATGTCCATAGCACTTTATTTACAGGTCTTCCATGATACCAATCTAGTTTTATATTTGTTTCCACCACCAAATGTGAATAATGTATAATCTTTTTATGTGTTTCTTAATCTTCAAGTAGACCATTCTTCCTTGCCAGATATTTTTGTAGCGAAGTGCCAACAACCACCACCGACCCTATTGGAAAATATGAAAACCATCATCAAATAAGTTCTCAAAATTTTCTTAAGGGGATCAAAGACTTGTTCTAAAAAATTGCTTAAGAGGTGATCCCATAATAGTGGTTTACAATTTTTGGCCAAAGTGGACACTGAAATTATTATTTTTAACTAAATCCTCACATTTGGGCATGTATAGTGGCTAAACTGTGAGGAATTTGAAGATGATGCAAACTAGACTCTCGTCACATTTTGTTTATAGATTCTAAAAACATTTTTTTCAAAATTTTTGGAGTCAGATTGCACTTATTTTCCATCTCCCATGAAAACTGGTTTTCAAAAGGCAACATTTTAAAAGTGGCCTTTCTTAGGTATAATGCATAAATTTTTTTCCATTAAGGATAAAATTCTAATTTTTCGAATTTAGATTTGTAACTAGGATATCTAGTGCTTCCAATTGGTTTCATAGTGCTTTATTGAATATTTTTTCCTTAATTATCAAGTTTCGAAGTCAAACCAATTACAATTCGGACATAGCCTTACATTTATTATGTAGTAACTTTTTTGTATATTTTGAAATTCAATTTTTTTGGTTGGATCAAGGACTTCAATGTCACGGGTGTACTCATATTTTTCAATTTTTTTTTTGATAATCTACTATTTTCCACATGTTTTAGAACAGACCTTTATTTTGTTGAAGAACCTATGTTTAATAAAACAAAAAAACAAATACATAATAAAATCAAAACATACAAAAATTATATTTGTTGGATAGGTGGATTCAGGAGCTGTCGATTCGGAAAAGAACTACGAAGACTTCTCCATTTTTTCATCCCCTCAACTTGAGCTCACGAAGCGTAAAATAGACTTTTTGTGTGTCTCCGCAGCGAGGGGGATGAGGGCAAGGGAGGTTGAGCCAACCCCTAGAGGTTTGCTCGAACTAGGGTTCAGCCGAACCATGGTTTGAGTGAACCTCTTCAAGGGGGTTCGCTCGAACCCACTTTGCTATGCATTTTTTTTGTTTTTTGGCGGCCAAAATTTAAAGGGGTTTGCTCGAACACTGGTTCGAGCGAACCCCTAATGCGTTCGGTCGAACCAATAGGTTCGTACGAACTGCCAAAATCACTTTTTTTGCTTTAGGGTCATTTTTTGTGAGTTTTCCTTCCTCACTTGAATTGTAAACCACTATTGTGGCTTCACACTATTAAGGCAATAAAAAACTTATCAAAATTTTCTTAAGGGGATGTCTTAAGGGGATCACCATACCTGTTGGATAATGATAACCATCATCATCTTCTTGAGGTGATATTAACTTATGTTTAGTCTCCACACAATGAGCCAACCATTATTTTGTTTTCTCTTCATTCCCCTCAGGTGCAACAACAACATACACATGTCCTGCAAAAAAAAAATGATTTAATAGCTTGCACATATCCATATAAATAATTTAGTATTACAAAATAACTTAATAAAGTGAAATAAAATGAAATAAATTGAATTAAATTACCTTCTTGTACAAGGTTTGAAACATGATCATAGTCTTCAGATGCAAACACTTGATCATTTTATTCAATATTTCTTTCATATTGATCATGTACTTGTGTAGGTGTCAACGATCTATGCTCTCATTGTTCAACCCATTCTATATTTTTATGATATTGCTTCTCGAGGATTCAACCATGTAGTTTGAGTCAAACTGTTGAATCCATTCACACTTCATTCTATATTTTTACATGCTTCTAATCTCCTGAGATACAAAATTGGAAAAACAATGCAAGCTCCCTTGTCGGTCAGTGAAGTAGCATATGAACTCGTAGAATGCCCATTTAGTAGATCGGTGGGGGTGTCTCATAGTCAACTCTAGGTACAATGTTCTCTTCTTCAACCAACCAAAGAATCGATGAACTGTAGAGTACTCACTTTCGAACCATGTGCAAATAATCTTGTATTACACCAATCAACAATCTCATGTGCATATTTAAATTTTCTTTATCTTCAAATTTTAATTGTTCTCTAGCAAAATTCTTTTGACACATGCACTAGCTCCATCATATTCTCCTTTGCCATACCTAGCTTCAAAAAATCCATATATGATGGACATTAAGTTCCTTGTAGACCATATACTTAACCAATAGAACATTCAGGATTCTTGTTGCCTCTAATACAATTATCGACCATGAGGGGTGTTCTTTCCTTATGGATTCCTTTTTCTCTTAAAATTTCTATAAAATATACTTGAGAACAATATTAGACAAACTTTGTTGGTGTAATCCAGTTGTCACTCAAATAAAAATGATACTCCCTCAAAATTTTATGTCATCCTCGGTGCTATCATCTATGTCTATAAATAATATGGACAAAAATAGCTACTTACCTTCCAGATTGTAATATACTATGATTGAATTTCCTCTTGGAGCTAGAGTATAATTTCCACAAAATCAATACTTGAAAGTTATAGTACTATTGGAAATGTGTTTCTACATGCATGAAATTGGCCATCAAGCCATCAAGCATGTTGAGAGTGCATGACATATTTTGGTACAATCTTATTCTTAAATTCACTCATGAATGCATGCACACTAACTTTTTACGTAACTAAATCACAATGCTTTCCTATTTTTCCATCTTTTTAAATAATATTGAACATTCTTAAATCTTTTAACATCTACTAATTGATGTCCAAACTCATTATCAACACTTTCATGCATACAAATTCTTAACAATGAAAGATTTCCATAGTCAATGCATTTTCTAGAAATACAAGAACTTAAATAAAACAATTTACCATTAGATCTTTAAAAAAAAAAACCTAAAACAAACTCCCTTATTACTTCAGGTGCCATATTAATACCACATTCCTATATAATCATGTTAGTATGCAAGGTGCATGGTATATATCAAATTTTTTTATAAAAATAATGAAATTGAACATGCGTTTTACAACAACAAGATATTTGTTGCTTATTGATTTTTACATACCATGGTTTACATTTTTTAAAAGACCTTTGACTTATTTTAATATTACCAGGTAACAATAAATCACCGCAAAATTTTCTATAAAATTCAGTTTGTGTTTTATCTAATAGGTGTTTTGGGTGAGAATCATGACCTTTGGACACCACCCTTAATTTTAAAACATCTATAGCATTAGATGAAACCCTAGTATTATCATGCCAATATTTTTCGATCAAAGATTTAATTTCAACATTCAATTTCATATCAGACCTCAGTAGTCGACCACTGAAACTCCAACATTGGTTGATAGGATCATTTTCTATACTTTCTCTTCTTTTTTCCGCTCTTAGCAATGTTTTAGGATGTATTTTTAAAAATTCACTAATATAGCTTACCGTTCTTTTATTCAAAGTTGCTTTATTAACTATAGCAATTGTTATTGCTCTTCTTGCTACATTTTTATCTTTAGATCAACTATTTTCCCCAATAGATTGAATGGCACTAGCAACAATAGACATAACATGTTTTAATGATTGATCTTTTCTTTTTGGTTTAACAAAAAAGCCTAACCTTTTCATTATTTTCCTCATTTTTTACATACTCATCAATTGCATCATTAGTTTACATTGAATTGCAAATTTTTTACAATAAAAGAATTTGTTGTATATTTTATTTGCATGTGTTCTTATTTTCCTCCAAGAAATTTGACTAGGAAGATTATCAAAAACACCAGTTTCAATTTTAAACAAAGTATTTTCATTAAATTCAACATCACATTCTAGATTTTCATCTTCATCTTCTTCATTTTCAACTTCAAAATGATTTACATTTTCATTTACATCAATAAAATATTTTTTTTTTCATTTTCAACAAAAGGATCATTCTCATTTTCATTTTCAACAAATTCTATAAAAGTTTCATCTCTCTGAATATTATCAATGTCAACATCATTAAGTGTTAGACCCCTCATGTGGCTGTTTGGACTTGTTATTTTTCTATGGTTTTGTTTGATACTTTGAGACTTTGATAGTTACTGTTATTGTTTGGATTGGTGGATTGGATAGTTTAGACTACTTGATGACTATGCTACTTTATTTCAAGATTACATGGATATTATGATATGACATTATGGTTACATTTGGTTTGGTGATGTTTAATTTGATTTCAGTAGTATATTGTGATGCAGTGGATTAGTAATCTTTTTATGATGATATGATGTGATCAGTTTAGTTTAGCGATGTTACTTTATATTTAATGTTGTAATTGTTAGTATAGTTTTGGTGAGAGGACAGTGTAGCACCACTCGTTTGCGAGTGCCCTGCTATGCTACAATTTCTTCTCACGGTGTGATGTTTCAAATGATTATATATACACATAGTGTACACAACCTTGTTTGTATGCAGGAATTGTAGGAACAGAGTCTCGATTCCACCTGCTTTGGCAGGACAGAGCGAGCATCAATTTAACCCAACGGGAATGAAGTTGAAATGGAGATGACAAGGAAGTCACCCCGTCCCAAGTTTGCCAACCTATTTTATGTTAGTGGTATTGTGCGTCTTTGACCTTTGTCATTTTTGCATTTCATAATAGTTGTTTTGTGTGAGTGTACTTTTGATATTTATTTTTACGTTGGTGTATAGTATGATGTATTTTAAATAATTAAATGATTTTAATAAAGGTAATAATAGCATTGGAATAGTTATATTAAAATATGAAAAGTTTTAAATTATAAGCCATATAATTTATTAAAGATAAATAAATGGAAAGGTGTAAATTAAATTATTTAAAATTGATATTTTGATAATTTAATAAAAATAGCATGTTGATGATAATTAATGAAATAAATTAATTAAATATATTAAATTGTGTGAATTACAAGTAATACTTGCAAAATCAAAATTAAAACAAAAAGTGTTGTTAAATAGAAAAAAATCAAGAAAAGAAGGAAAAGAAGAAAAGGACCAATGAATGTTGAGTTTTCGCCTGAAAAGTTAGTAATGAATTAGAAAACTTCTTTTAATTTTGATTTACGAAGTTTTCAAAAAAGAAGAAGATATCTTTTATTTAATTGCAAAAATTGTGAGATTTTTGATTCATGGGAAGATTGACAGAAGTTGCAAAGAAAATATTGAGTTCTGGAAATTGGATCCTTATGCTTTTCTCTGTAGAATTTATTTATTTTTTATTGTGCTGGAAGAGAGGTTGTTTCTAGATTAAAATTTTATATCAGAGAATTTAGTAAGGAAATCTGGTGGAGAAGTTCTAAAGGAAGAAAGGGGAGCTCTTCGAAAAGGCTGTTTGGAATCAAAGCTTTAGCAAGTCTTCAACAAACGTAGGACTCCAGGTTCCATTCTCTTCTTTTGATTTCTCTGAGTCTATTTAAAGATAATAAATAAATAAATAATGTTATTCTGTAGAAGAAAAGAAATCATATGGGGTTTTAGAAACCTTCTAGGTAGCAAACAAATGAAACAAATTTAAATGGGTCTCTGAAAATATCCAATATTTCTATGATTTGTTATGGAAAAATGATTTCCCCTCTGAAATAAATGTTTTTTTTAATACATATATATATATACTGTGAATATACTGCTGAAAAGAACATGTATTGTTGGATATATATATTTGTGTAAATATTTTATTTATTTTGAAATTATGTTTCGGTCAACTGTGTTTTAATTCTTGGGTCAAATTATAAAAAAACAACATTTGGTTGTATGTTTTAAAAAAATAAAAAAATAAAAAAAATAAAATGTTTATATGGGTGAAGGGAAGGGATGGCAAAGGTTGTACCCTCCCCCTCTCCCCATCGTTGCAGACGGGTTGCCACAATAGTCCGTAGACTGTTGTGCGCAGCAGTCCTACGGACTACTGTGTGCAGTCCTCTATACCGGCAGATTGCGGTTTATGCTTATGTTGTTTATGTTTATTTTTTTTATATATATATTATCAAAATTTTTCTTTAAAATTTTATTGTGGAAATAGAGATTTAGTAATGGAATAAAAATAATTACTTTTTATTGTGTAAAATTATTATGTTGATTTGAATTGAAATCCTGTGAATTTGTTTGGGTTTTCTTTTACCATTATATTATTGGTTTTGGTTTTTCGATGTGGGAACCCAGTTGATTTTATGAACTCATTTATGGATGTTGTGAACCTTAGGCTTAATTTTTATTATTGGTTGATATTCCTCATTTTATATGCTCTTGATATAGCAAGTTATTGTTATTCTTATTCTGAGAGGGTTGTATGAGATTTTTGTTGAGACTCTTTTTGTGTGCTTTTAGCGAGATGGGTAATGCCTTGCATGTCTTTTTTTGAGACTTAATGCCTTGTTCTTTATGGTACAACCCTTGATTTTGTTATGTTTTGGGGACTCTAGGGAGAGTGGCTCTTCATGGGGGCCGACGCCTCAAAAGGAGGAAGGGCTCAGGATAACCCACGTAAGAGTTAGCTTAACAAGTGAAAACTTAATAATAGAATTTAGGGGGATGGGTAGTAATAAAACAATAATATAATCTTGGATACCTCATCTATTCATTAGGGATATCACAAACTAATGGTAGACTGAGAAGGCCATGATTGGAAAAGTCGTTACCTCATCCTCAGGAGAGGTTAATGGCTTCGCATGAGTCATCCTATGGGGTCGGTGCCTCAAGTAGGAGGAAGGGCTAGGATAACCATAGATGGGGGCCGATGCCTCATGTTGGAGGAAGGGCCAAGATAACCCATGTAGACTATGCGATGACACTCTCCACTAGTTGCCCTTGTGCTTTGCTTTCTTGCTTGCCTCTGGAAGTGTGTTATGATTGTTGTTTTGGATTTTCTTGGCAACTGATTATGGTTGTTGCCTTTGATTTATCTATGATGAGTTTTATGGCTTTATGTTTATTACGCTTGATTCTTGGTTGTTGTCGTTTATGACCTATGTAATCCTTTGATGTTGCTATTGGAGTTATTGTACTATGATTTTTTTATTGGAGTTAGTCTTATGACATTCATGGTCATAGTTACTTCCTTGTCAAATCTGAGCATGGGGGGTGGGTTTTTCTAAAACCCATGTGGTAAGGTGGAACGTGCTCCACACCTGTTGGGTTCCCCATCAACGTTCGTTCTTCACAGTATTCTTCAGATGGAGCTTGTACCAGATATTCATCTTGTATTTCAGATATTATTTGTACTATGTATTTATCCCACATGTATGGGAGGATTTATTGTATTTCATTTATTGAGAACATGTAATGTAATAAATGATGATGTATTGTATATGCACGCTTGTAACCATTCATGATTTATGAGATTTGTTATGATTATATCATGTGATGTATTTACACTTATGCCTATGGATATATGTATGTTATCTTTTGAGAAATGGATATTGTAATGTTATGATGGATGTAAGATTAGATAAGTTATTTAGCTTTATCTATAATCTATCTTTATGAGTTGTTTATGCGATGTGACATTGCGTGCCCCAAAGGACTCGATGTTGTGATGTTGTCATGTAATGTATTTATGGTTAATGGTTCATTATATGTTTATTTTGTATTATTAAAAAAAAAATGTGTGCATTGTTTTGTCTTATGGGGTTTGCATGACGAGCGTTACATTAAGTCCAACATCTTGTAAAACTTCTACATATGAATTTACGATTTCACTAACATGTGGATTGTAAGACCTACCTGGATTTGTGCATATTGAAACATTCTCTATAGCATTGAAAGAGGGATTTGAAGACATAGTAGGAGTTGCTTGTATAATCATATTCTTCTCCAAATTGACTTCTTGCAAATTAGCTTCATCTACAACCATGGTCTCCTCAATGTTTTCATCTTCAATAGTTGTGGAATTGGATGCTCCCACATCATTCATTGATTTAATTCTCATTCTTCTTTCTCTTTGTCTTTGTCTCTCCTCTTTTTTTGCTTCAATTTCTTTAGGATTCAATGTCTTCCTCCTCTTATTATGAGATTTATCTCCCATGATTATAAAATTCTCAAGCACAAATGAATGTCAATAGTGAAATTCCTCAAAAAATTCAAATCCAAATTAGAAGTTGAAGACCTATAAGGAAAAAATTCTTTCTCTTGTGTTCCTCAAAACAAGTAGAAAACTAGCACAATTCCACTTTAAAAACTGTTTTCTTCATGCCTTTGAAAAAATCAATCCATATTGCAAGTTGAAGACCTTTTGTTCCTCCAAACAAGTACAAAACTAACACAATTCCACTTCAAAAATGGTTTACATGATGCCTCCTTTGAAAAAAATTAATCAAAAATGCAAGTCACCACCTATAAAGACAATACTTGATGAAAAATAGCCCAATTTTACTGCTCTTGACTGTACATGTGAAGTTGCAGACTTCACAGTAAATTTTGACAGTAATTTAAATAAAATGATTAAAAAAAAATAGGATCCCATTTATAGAACAAGATCCCATTTATTAACAAACGGGATCCCATTAAATTATAATCGGGATCTCGTTCCAGTATTAAATGTGGGGACCGTTAACAAAGGAACGAGATCCCATTTACAAAGCGAGATCTCATTTCTTGTCAACGGTCACAACATTTAATATTGGGAACGGGATCCCATTTTTTAATAAACGGGATCCCATTTCCTAAAATTTGAAATTGGATTTGGTTGGGTTTCTACCTTGTATTTTGGTTTGAGAAAAGCATTGGGAATCTGAACCTAGGCCTTCAACTTGGTTTGACCTGCAAGTTGAAGGTCCTAACAATGTCAGAGAAAAATATCGAGTTTGGACATATGGATGATGACTTTTTTTGCAAATTTTTTTGACGAAATTAAAAGCCATTTTAGATGAGACAATGTAGATTCCAAATATGTAATTTTTTTTACAATTGGATTATTTTTTCTATTTTTCAATTAATTTATGATGAAACTAGTCCATAAACTTTAAATATAAGGGTTTTTTACTATTTTAATAACTTTTGATCAACATAACATTTTGACGAACGAATTGCACGAGAACAAACTTTCAGACAATTCTTTTCAATTTAAAAAATCAAAAAATGATAAGTTTAGGTCATCTTATATTGTATGCGTACACGACGATTTTTCAAAATGACAAATATGCCTAATAAAAAATTTAACAAAAAAAATCAATAAAAAATTACAAAAATATCGAAGAAAAGTTTGTGAGTCACAAATCTTTTCCCAAAGGATTTAGAAAAATATGATAATTTAGGTCAAAATATGGATGTCGTACATGTGCATGGTATGGTAAAAAAAAGTGACTTTTAAACAATGGTTTTTAGAAACACCTATTGAAACTCAATTTGTACAATCTGGGTATTGAAATAAATTACATATTTGGAAACTAGACTCTGAGTACTACATTTTATGATTAGTGACTTTTTTGAAGATTCCATTTCTAAGTGCTTCAAATTTTAAGGTCAAATGCGTCAAATTCTGAAAATCAAGGAAAACACTCCCACTCAACTTCTTGCTAGCACCGCATGCAAACACGATTTTCACATTTCTCAGTAATGAATTATTTTCCCCTTTCCATTAACACCCTAGTCGATAATGGAGGGTGATACATTGAAAGATGAAACTCAATCAAAACAAAAGAATAAATATAGAGGTTTATACCCTTTAATAGGTTCGATATGCGAACCTCTACCATATTCCAACACCAAGGATACACATTCGATCATAATAAATTATTCTGATAGCCATGATGTGGCTTACATTGGCATGCGAAATATCACACTTTTGCTTCTAAAGGGGTTCGATACCTCAGTCTAGCACAGAAGGCTAGCCGTTTAGGCTCCATTGAAAATGCTTAAACAAGTAGGTCGTAGCACTGCGATCCCCAGAGGGTGGTTCCTACATTGCACCATCAGCTTTAGCTGAGACACACACACACACTTACCAAAAATATACAAGATGTGCTATCCTTTTCAAAAAATGCAATGATAATCACTGACTTAACATGAAAATAAAAACAGTGAAATCAATATTCATTCAAAGAAAGCCGAGTTACCTCTATGGTCGAGCTTTTTGATGAGACTTTCCTCAGATTTTTTCCACCCCTATGTACTCTTCTCTACTTTTCTTTTTGTTGTCGATTTCTTTTCCCCAACAATCGCTTCCTTCTTTTTCCACTAGCATTCATTATAAAATGGTAACCACACTTTTTCATGCAGCTTGGTGCTGTCATTATGGCTTTTTTTCCATAGCCTTCGCTGCCTTCTAATTTTAAACATTGTCTTGAATATTTTGCAGGCCACATCCATCGTCAACTTTCCTTGTAATATTCATTGATTTTCCACTGTCTGATTCATTACATATCGGTTATCAACTTAATTTCAATTCACTTTTGATTATGAATACGTATATATATGTGTGTGTATATACATATATATATAAGTATTATAGATATGCATGTATATATACTTATATAAATTTGTATCTCTATGCATTTAAATGATTTCATTCACATCATATCATGCATTCAAATAATGTATATATATCTATATCTATATATATGTATATGTATATGTGTGTGTGTGTGTGTGTGTGTGTGTTTAATAAAAACATTCATATACAAGTTGCTTGTTTGGAGTGACTCAAAGGTTCCATACACTATCATTTTAAGGAACTTGATTTTTTTCATTTCGAGCATCTTTACATATATATATTTCTACACTAAAGAAAATACTTTTCGTTACAATGCTCATTTTAGTTCCTTCAAATCACAAGGTTTGAATAGACAATTAAATCTACTATCCATTCATTTGCAAGTACTAAAATAGTTCAAATTAGAAAAAATTCACTTTTCTATATATATGCAAATCAATCAAATGCCAATCATCATGCCATTTGTGGTGTGTGCACCCAGATTCCAACTGCCTTACCATTTTATTTGTCTAAAAAATATTACTTCAACCGTGTTCTCATCCTTCAATTTGTCACCCTATAATTGCACACACTTGCACTTACAAACTGATCAACAACATTTAATTCTTGATGACATATAAAATAGTTTTCAGAAATTCATAAAGTCAACATTAGTCAACTCCTTCTATTAAACATTCAAATATTCTATAGTCTCCATTTAATATTTAATTGAATTTCATCAATAATTCAATTTTCTATATTTAAATAATTATGCAATAAAATTGGATTATGACACCAAAAGGGGGGCATTTACTTGGTCAGTAAAATCACAAAAGGTCTTTGATTAGTTCAAGCACCTAATGAGTTCATGTCCTATTTTGCCTATACCAAAATTCTCTAAGCCTTTTGAGTTGCAGTGTGATGCTTCTAGAGAAGGTATTGGTGTTGTCCTAATGCAAGAAAAACATCCTATTATCTTTGAGAGGAAAAAATTGAGGGGTGTAGAGAGGACATAATTCATTTTTGACAAAGAGATGTTTGGTATCATGCATTCCTTGGCAAAATTTGGGCAAAATTTGGTTGGAGACAAGTTTATTTTGAAGACTAATCACAACAGTCTCAAGCACTTCTTGCATCAAAATGATCTGAATGATAGGTAGTAGAAGTGGGTGAGTAAGCTTCAAGCTTATGATTTTGACATCAAGTATGTGAAATAAAAGAATAACATAGTGGTTGATACCTTGTCAAGAAGGACACATTTGAGTTATTTGATGGTGATTATAGTTGATTGGAAGGAGCATATTATTGTAGAGTAAGCTAAGAATTATTTTTCTTCCAACATAGTTGATGAAAGGAACAAATTGGTGGATGAGTTGATATTGTACAAGGATAGAATCTTCTTGGTGCCAGATTCAAATATCAAGTTGAAGGTGCTCCAATTATTTCATGATGTTCCCTTGGTTGGCAACCAAGGTTATTTTAAAACATATAGGTAGATTCAGTAAATATTTTCATGGAAATCACTTAAGGATGAGGTCCTTTACTACATTAAGGAGTGTCAAATATGCCAACAGAACAAAAATGAGCACACCTTTCCTATTAGTTTGTTGCAGTCCTTGCCCAATCCTAATCAAAAAGTGGAAAAGTATCTCCATGGAATTCATCATGGGATTGACTAAGGTGCAAGGGAGAGATTTCTTATACATCATTGTTGATAGATTGATAAAGTTTTATCAATTTTTTTCCATTACCATCACATTTATAGAAGCTCGGGTTGTTGATTTTTTCTTTAGAGAAGTGTTTAGATTGTATGGACTACCAAAGAATATTATGAGTGATAGGGAAAATAAGTTCCTAAGAACATTTTGTAGGATATTTTTAGATTGAGTGGTAAAGAGCTCACTCCAAGCACTAGTTATCACTCACAGATGGATGTGAAAACTGAAATTGTGAACAAGTGGATTGAAGGTTACCTCATAGATTATGTTTTAGGGTAGAAGAAGGCTTGGGTGAGATGGCTTCATTTGTGAGAGTATTGATACAACTTCTCATACCACATGTCCTAGTGTAATTTTTACCTAAAGGATAAATAAATATCAAATATTTAGTGGTACCAACATAGGTGGGTCGTGGGAGAGGAATGAGTGGGAGCCCTAGTTTGAAATTAGGGAGGGAGGTTTTGTGGAGGAGTCTGATTCTGAGGACAAAGATGCAAATTCATAGGGTTTCGAGCATTTTCTAGAGGTGGTTCTTGTTGTCGGTCCTTTTGAAGGGTCTTTGGAGGCTTCTTTGTGCCTAGAGCTTCTATTTTTCTACGTTGATGATGCGATGTTGATAGCTGGGTTGGGGGATGAAAATATCATTCTCCTTTGTGGGCTTTTGGATGGTGGTGCTTTGCTAGGTGTGTCATTTTTGGAGGTGAGTTTCCTTTTATACTGCTGGCCTGGTTCTTTTGCTGAAGCTCTCGAGGTGAAGGTGAAGGTTCCCCTGCATCAAACTTTCCTCTTTCTCTAATTGTTTGTTGGTGGTGTTGAACTCTTTTCTTGGTGGTTTGTTCATGCCTCCCCGTTCTAGTTGGTTGTTTCTTTAGACAGGGTTAGGTG